>CM076575.1:1461275121-1461563433 GCA_034641835.2 Pinus albicaulis | reverse complement strand
TGTGTGTTATGCTTCTTCCCCCATCTCTTCTTCTTCCTCTTCTTCCTCTGTTCCTTCAATCTCTCCTTCTTCTTCTTTCATACCCCTCTCTCCAACACTAGAGGTAGGGGTTTATCCAGGAGTGACAACTTGTGTCCCTATGCATGCTTCCCTATCCATATCTATGAATGTGGACCAAGGTAGAGGTATTTTCAACCTATCGAGAGCATCTCCTACTATAATTTTGATGAGGCCATGGTGAGATAAGTGTTGATACTTCCTTTCTCTCACTCTCTAGCTCATGTATCTGATGGAATGTAGGAGGAATTATGGAATTATTAATCTCTCTCTAGTGGAATATCTCCTTTCAATCTACGTTCGTGTAATAATCTAAAGTGGTATCCATAAACCACACCAAGTTTTCCCACATAGGAAATGTATTTCATGATGTGATATGCCACTTCATCCCATGGGTAAGGGAGGCTTTCCCTTCTTACTCCATTTTTATCTTCAATGTAATCCTCATTAGGAAAAAGGAAGAACTTTTAGAGGTAGTTTTGGACACTCTATCTTCTATGTTCCACTTGACTCCTAGAGGAAAGATTGTGACTCTGCTAATCAATTTTATGGTTACGGTGATGGTTATTCCTCTAACCAAAATGGCGGCCCTATCATCTGATTGTGAGTGCAAAGCCACTAAAAATTCCCAAGCCACTTCATCATCAAAGCCCTTGAGGAGCTTGAAGAATCCTAGCCACTGATGATTTCTAAAAATATCAACCACATGAGGGTGTAATCTAATTATTTTGATATCTGTGGGTTCCCTTCTGTTAAAACCTGCCCCCATTTTATGACTATGTTATGGAGATGTCTTGGTGGTTTATTTCTTAGAACATTGGTGACATGGGAGTTCAAAACTCAATTCAACACAAACTTAGACTTTCTTGACCCTACTTCCCACAACAATCTCTTAAATTCTAAATTATTGTTGTGACTGTGTATAACCTTTTCATGAAAAAATTCATAACATGGTGGGGTGACATCCACTTTCCTATACAAAATGTTTTTTCTTTCTTGGAAAATGGTGGTGTTGGGTGTCAATACCATTTGTGATTGGCTCTTATGGAAATTTTTATCATTGTGCAACCTTTCTCTAGCATGACCAGACTTCCTGTAGCATGGGCTTGCATGCAAAATTCAATCTTCGTGCGAAATTATTCGATGGCTCATGTCCCTATCTTTCTATAATTATTTTCAAAATGCACAATGGAATGAATGAGGGTGAGCCAAAGCACATTTTTATTCTAAATTGAGTAGACTTGGAGCAGAGTGGTGATTTGGATTTGGCATAAGGTTTCCTCCTTTGGACCATTGGCCCCACTCGAGCCAATCATTTCTACCTGCCTTGGAATCACCTCCATATCCTTGTGATATATTTCTTAATTGATTTGATAGCTCGGGTGGCATGCAAAACTCCACTTATCCTTCACCTTAACTTTACTAGGGTGACCAAGTTAACTGGCCACCCTTTTTAACTCTCTATCCTCGACATTAATTCATTTTAGCAATATGATGCATAGAGAGAAGGCGAGGGAGCCATACCTGAGCCTATTTGCTTCTGAGGAGTTGTATAATTTCTTTGATGCAAGGAGATGGATTCTGGTGATAACCATCATTGCTTTTTCTTTACTGTGTTTTTTTTTATGCATTTTTCCTCAGTGAGCAGCTTATTTATTAGTGAGTTTCTTATTATTTTTGTTTGTTGATTATTTGTTTTTATAGGTGTTGCATGGAGATCCTCGGGTGATATTGTTGGTTTTTCCTTCCTCTTGGAGTTGTTGAGATTGCAACAAGATGATGAGCTTAGTGGAAAGAAGTCGCCTTCACTAAGTGGGCCCGCAAGCTATTTTAGGCGCAAGTATATTTTTAGACTATGTCTATTTTTAGACATGTCGATCATATTCTATGAGTTGCAGGATGTTGTTTGTGGATGGTTGGTCAAGTTGGAAAAATAGATGGACTTCTATTTTTAGACATATTGGGCAGAATCTATTTTTAGATTGCCAGTCTAAAAATAGATATGTCGAATATTATTAGCTCTTAATAATATTTGGACTATAAACATTATCTTATTCTCTTGGAGCACTTCAGTTAAGTGCACAGATGTGGCACAGGAGCTGACAGAATGAATTACGCTATTCCTGAGGGTTAAGTGGAGCTATTGCATGGATACTTCAGTTAGAACTCATGTGACAGAGTTTGGTGGAGTTGATTGAGGAGTTAATGGAGTTGTGTTCAGTTTAACTAATCTAAACATAGTTGAGCTAGTTGTATTTAGTCTAGCTGATTAATACACTAGTGAAGAGTGGTGTGAATTAATTATTAATTAATTCACTAATTATAAACTCATTAATCAACTAAAGAATACATCAGTTAACTTCAGTGCATGGACAGTTTCAGTGGAGACTAGTGTAGAGATAGGTGAAAGAGCAGGTTAACTATCAGTTGTGACTATACTGTTGCATATTTGCAACAACCAGTGATTGGAGGAGCCCATGAGGATTGCGCAGTACAAGCCAGGTGGTTTATGTTATTTAATGATCCATCCTACAGCATTGATTATGCAATAGAGGATGGCTATTAGGTGGCAGAGATTGGAGCATGTGTTTTTCTAGATCTAGCTTGATTAGTGTGTAGCAATTGAAGGTTGTGCTGAGAGCTTGTGAAGAGCTTTGTATAATGATTTTTACATGATCTCTATGAAATATAATATACAGATAGTTGGGGTTTTCAGCTTTAAGCTTTCCCATGAAATATTGTGTTCATATGTGTGAATTTTTATGGTTTTAATGTGCACATGCAATTGATTTTATTTCCGCATGTAATGATCAATGGTAGAAGAGATTCTGTATTGTGCATGAAGTTAAAATAGTGTGTGATCAAGAGAATATCGGTGAATAATATATCAGTTATTCAAATTTATACATGGTATCAAAGCGATATTGATCCTTGGAGAAATTGAAAAACATTGAAACGGTTGAGTTTTGTGCTGGTGGAATTCGAATTTGCAGTAGTGTTTTCTTGGTGTCAAAGTTGAGATGTCTTTCAAAGGATTGTGATTGGAGTATTCCCTTGAGGGAAGCATGAATTATATTGCATGGAAGGACAGGATGGAGGCGGTGCTGGATGACAATGGGTTGAAGGATTTCATAGATGCAGAAATTCCAAAACCTACTTCTAGTGATGCTGCCATAATTGACGCATGGCAAAAGAAGACAGCAAAGTGTCGAATAATTATGTTGGAAGGTGTAAAGGATCACATAGTGTCTAGCCTTCATGGTAAGGCTTCTCCATTCTTGATGTGGAAAGCTTTGACAGATTTATTTCAAATCAAGAGCGACCAGAGGAAGTTGGCGCTCAATTATAAACTCAGAAACATAATAATGGAGAAAGGCAACAGTATGCCCAAGTACCTCATGAAGTTCATCCAATGCAGGGATGAGTGGGGAAGTGTGGGGGTTACTGTTGATGATGAGGAATTGGTGAGATTGGCTCTCCTTGGGCTTCTGAAGAGTTTGCATTCCTATCAGGACTCTGTCAATGGTCGGGAGAAATTTCCAGGATGGGAGCGACTTTGGTCATATCTTGTGCAAGAGGAGATAAGGCGAAGTACTAGGGACGGATCTTCATCAAAGAACTCTGATGAAGATAATTGCGCTTTGGCTGCCAAAGCAAAGAAGGGGAAGAGCAATAAGCATGCTTCTCAATCTGGTGCGAAAGGCAAGAAGCAGGACATGTCCAAGGTGAAGTGCTTTCACTGTCACCAACACGGACATTATGCCACTAGTTGTCCACAGAAGAAGAAAAATAAGCAGGCTGCTGGATCTGCAGCTGGAGAGGCCTTAGCCTCGCATTTTGAGATATATTTTTCACTGATCGCATGCTTGGTCTCAAGTGTGATGGGTTCAGTGTGGTTTCTTGACAGTGGTGCATCTTTTCACATGACAGGAGATTGAGATTTGTTTACTAATTTGGATGAGAAAGATCTTGGAGTTCACATCGAGATGGGCGATGATGGTAGATACAGTGCGACCAGGATCGGTACCATTTCATTTGAGAGGGAGTCTGGTAAACCCTTCGTATTGAAGGAAGTGATGCATGTTCCAAGATTGAAGAAGAATCTGATCTCTGTGGCGATGTTAGAAGACAAGGGATATGATGTTGTCTTTAGCGAGGGAAAGGCTTTCCTACGCAGTAAGGCAACTGGTGAGACCTAGAGGATAGGGGTTCAAGTTAAGAACCTTTATCAATTGCAGATAGATGGCTGCGCAGCAATGGCAGGCAAGGCAGAAGGAGTGGTGAACCGGGATGATGGCGAGTTGTGGCACCGAAGATTGGGCCACCTTCACCATGGAGCTTTGAAGATACTATAGCAGATTTATATTGGGCTTCCTAAGGATACTCTTGCGTAGTCAGATCAGTGCAAGGGATGTACCTTGGGAAATTTTGTGAAAGCCACCTTTCACGAGAAGGATAGTCGCGCCATGACGATCCTTGAGAGAATTCACACAGATGTGTGTGGACCTTTCTCAGTAGCTTCAACAGCAAAGCACAAGTACTATGTGATATTTGTTGATGATTTTCTCGTAAGTTCTGGATCTTCTTCATGCAGAAGAAGAGTGAGACATACTCAAAGTTCTGTGAGTTCAAGGCACTGGTTGAGAAATAATTGGGGAAGCAGGTGAAGGCTCTCAAGAGCGAAAATGGTGGTGAATTCATCTCTGGTGAATTCAAGGACTTTTGCAGCGTAGAAGGAATTCGAAGAGAGCTCATAGCACCTCATAACCCACAGCAGAATGGGGTTGCTGAGCAGAAGAACAGAACGATCATGGGTGCTGCACGGGCGATGTTGCATGATCAGGGCCTTCCCATACACTTGTGGGCCGAGGCATGCAATACTACAGTATATGTGTAGAACCGTTGTCCTCACAGGATACTTGGCATGGGTACACCCGAGGAGGCATTTTCTGGTAAGAAGCCTGATATTTCCCATTTGAGGATTTTTGGTTCACATGTTCACATTCATGTGACGAAGGATGCGAGGAAGAAGCTGGAGCTGACTGTAGAGGTTGGGATATTTTTTGGGCACACTGATAAACCCCACAACTATCATGTGTATTTGCCAGACAGTCGCAAGACTGTTGTGCGACGGGAGATCAAATTTGTGAGAGAAACATGACGTTAGCAGAGAGGGAGACACACTTGCATGCAGATGAGGAGCTATTAGTTCCTAAGGATGAGTCTCAGGATTTGGATCAGCCACAAGGTGAGGTTCATGGAGTGGAAGAGAACACTCATGTAGTGCCAACCATTAGAGGGCGGAAGCGCACTACAGAAGCTAAGTGACTGGCTCAAGATGTAGAGAGGATTGTAGGAGCACCTACATCACAACGCAGACAGAGACAATCACCTGATCGGTACACTGGATACATGGCTCTCATGAGTCAATGTATCGTGATAGAGCCATCCTCTTTCGAGGAAGCTGTGGAGGATCCCGCATGGGTAGATGCCATGGTGGAAGAGTATGATTAGATTTTCAAAAACAATGCATGGGAGATTGTCCCAAGGCCGGAAGGGAAATTAGTGGTGGGTTCGAGATGGATCTACAAAGTGAAGCAAGTAGCTGACGAGAGTGTGGAGAAGTACAAGGCAAGATTTGTTGCCTGAGGCTTCTCACACATTGAGGGGATCGATTATGAGGAAACCTTTGCACCTATCACAAGGTATTATTCCATACGAATGATTCTTGCTCTCTCAGCACAGATAGGGTGGCACATTCATCAAATGGATGTGAAGACTGCGTTCCTCAATGGGGTGATTGAGGAGGAGGTGTACATAGAGCAGCCCGAAGGTTTCGAGATCTTCAACAGCGATTCGCATGTGTGCGGGCTCAAAAGAGAGATGTATGGGTTGAAACAAGCACCTCGTGCTTGGTACACACAGATAGACAGTTATTTCACCGGACTTGGATTCTCCAAGAGTGAGGCGGATCCTAACCTATACCAGATTGTGGTGGAGGGTAAGTTGCTGATCATTATACTTTATGTAGATGATTTGATTTTGACAGGTGATGAGCTGTTGATACTCTCATGCAAGGAGGATCTTGCAAAGGAGTTTGAGATGAAGGACTTGGGCCTCCTTCATTATTTCCTGGGATTGGAAATTTGGCAGCGCAGTGGTGGACTGTTTGTTTCTCAGGGTAAGTATGCCCGGGAGATACTGGAGAAGTTCAACATGCATGGCTGCAATCCTGTTGATACTCCTCTTCCTGGTGGTTGGAGGAAGGAGGATGCTACTTCAGCGGAGGTAGTGGATGCCACTGTTTATCGACAGTTGGTGGGGTCGCTTATGTATCTGGTCAATACACGACCCGATATATGCTATGTTGTTAACCAGCTTTCGCAAGCTATGGTTAAGCCTACCAAACTCTTCTGGAAGGCGGGGAAGCATGTGAGATATCTCAGAGGCACGTTGGGATATGGATCATGGTACAGATAGGAGGATGAGTTGAGGCAGCATGGCTTCACGGATCGGTATCATCATATCAGAGATTGTGTGCAGCAGAAGATCATGTTACTTTCATAAATTCCCACGGAGGATCAGGATGTTGATATCTTGACGAAAGCACTCACCAGGAGAAAATTCGAATACCACAGAGGGAGGATCAGGGTGGAAGATAATCCCCATCTTGTTGAGAGGGAGTGTTGATATTGCAACAAGATGATGAGCTTAGTGGAAAGTAGTCGCCTTCACTAACTGGGCCCACAGGCTATTTTTGGCGCAAAGTCTATTTTTAGACATATGGATCATGTTCTATGAGTTGCAGGATGCTATTTGTGGATGGTTGGTCAAGTTGGAAAAAATAGATGGACTTCTATTTTTAGACATATTTGGCGGAATCTATTTTTAGATTGCCAGTCTAAAAATAGATATGTCGAATATTATTAGCTCTTAATAATATTTGGACTATAAACATTATCTTATTCTCTTGGAGCACTTCGGTTAAGTGCACAGATGTGGCACAGGAGCTGACAGAAGGAATTACGCTATTCCTAAGGGTTAAGTGGAGCTATTGCATGGATACTTCAGTTAGAACTCATGTGACAGAGTTTGGTGGAGTTGATTAAGGAGTTAATGGAGTTGTGTTTAGTTTAACTAATCTAAACATAGTTGAGCTAGTTGTATTTAGTCTAACTGATTAATACACTAGTGAAGAGTGGTGTGAATTAATTATTAATTAATTCACTAATTATAAACTCATTAATCAACTAAATAATACATTAGTTAACTTCAGTGCATGGACAGTTTCAGTGGAGACCAGTGCAGAGATAGGTGAAAGAGCACGTTAACTATCAGTTGTGACTATAATGTTGCATATTTGCAACAACCAGTGATTGGAGGAGCCCATGAGGATTGTGCAGTACAAGCTAGGTGGTTTATGTTATTTAATGATCCATCCTACAACATTGATTACACAATAGAGGTTGGCTATAAGGTGGCAGAGATTGGAGCATGTGTTTTGCTAGATCTAGCTTGATTAGTGTGTAGCAATTGAAGGTTGTGCTGAGAGCTTGTGAGGAGCTTTGTACAATGATTGTTACATGATCTCTATGACATATAATATACAGATAGTTGGGGTTTTCATCTTTAAGATTTCCCATGAAATACTGTGTTCATATGTGTGAATTTTTATGGTTTTAATGTGCGCATGCAATTGATTTTATTTCCGCATGTAATGATCAATGGTAGAAGAGATTATGTATTGTGAATGAAGTTAAAATAGTGTGTGATTAGGAGAATCTCAGTGAATAATATATCAGTTATTCAAATTTCTACAGGAGTCCTTTGGTGATCATTTGGATCCATCTTCATTAGCCACCTTTTGCATTTTTGGCTTGCTATGACATGTACAAGATTGCTACAAGAAGTGATCATCTTCATGTAGCAGTCCCCTCTCTACTGCTTTGGAGCTCCACTTAGTTGAGAAATTAGAAGAAGGAATTCAGGGATGCTAGGAATGGAGTTATGGAGTGAATGGAGTGGTGGAGAAATGAGGGGAGAGGCCTTGTGTACAAGTTTAGCTAAACTAGCTCACAGTGGTGAAAGAGAGGGTTTAGTGAGTGAATACTTATGCATGGAGTGGAGTGATGGTTAGGAGTGGTAGATATTGGTAAAAGAGTGATTTTCATGTCTTCCTTGAGGGTTAGGTGTTCCTGAGTGAGATTTTTCTCTCTTGGATGACTTTCTTGTAGTAGTATAGGTTTTCCTGTAGCACTACATGAAATCATGTAGCACTACAATAAATCCTATAGCAGCCTAGGAATCATGTAGCACTGTAGATAGTGAGAAAAAATTGGGTTTTTTTCTTACCTGGAGGGAGAAATGGATGGATGGATGCATATTGGGGTTGATTATGGAGTGGATAGATAGAGGAGAGAGAGAAGAGAGAAAAAATGTTGCTCCTCTTTCTCTCAACTATCCTTGATCAACAACCTGTAAAACAAAAATAGGTGAGTACGTAGGCGATGTTTCATTTTTTCCTTTTCTCTTTGTTTTTCCCATGTGCCACTGGATTCCCCTGTTGAATAATAACTGTCCCAATAGCATAGTCATATGCATTTGTCTCGATCTCAAATGGTTGTTGCAAGTCTGTTAATGTAAGCACTAGCACATATCATAGGCGATGTTTCAACTCTACGAATGCCTTATGTTGAGATTCATACCAAAAAAAATTTGTTATTGCTCCTCCCTTGGTGACTTGACTCAAGGGCGACGTGATATGAGAGAATCCCAACACGAACCTCTGATAGAAATTGGCAAGACCCAAAAATCCACAGAGCTCTGTTAGAGTGGTTGGAGTTGGTCAATCCTAAATGACATGGATCTTGGCTAGATCCACATGCACCCTCTACTCATCAATAATGTATCCGAGATATTGATCCTAGGTCATGCCAAAAGTGCACTTCTCCAGATTGGAACACAACTTGTGTTGCCACAGTTTTTGGAGGACCTTTAAGATTTGGTTGAGGTGCTCTTCCGAATTCTGGTTGAATATCAGGATGTCATCCAAGTACACTACTACAAATGATTTGGTGAATAGCCACAAGATGTCATCCATTAGCCTCATGAAGGTTGCAGGAGCATTCGTCAACCTGAAAGGCATGACCATCCAGTAGGAAATTCCCTCCTTAGCTTTGAAGTCAGTCTTCTACAAATTGGAGGGTTTGATTGGTCCTTGGTGATACCCAGGCTTCAATTCGATCTTGATAAAATATTTTCCCCCTCGAGTTGGTCCATAAGGTCATCAATCCATGGAATCTGGTACCTATTCCAGACAATGATCTTATTCAGTGCCCAATAGTAAATACATAGTCTCCAAGTCCCATCCTTCTTCTACAAACACAATTGGGCTCCCACAGGGCGATGAACTTGGCCAGATGTGACCTTTCTATAGAAAATCCTGAATCTTCCTATTGATTTCATTTTTATCAAGAACAAAGCACCGATATATTGGTCCATTGGGCAGTGGCGTACCTGGGGTCAGATCAATGCGATGCTTGACCTGATAGTGCAGAGTCACCCCTACAGGTGAGGTGAAGATGTCCCTATACTCCTCCACGACCTTTTCCATATGTTTTTGTCATGTGGAGGAGCCCTGTCTGGAGGTCATGGGCACAATCTTGTTCTTGCCCTGAGGGAAGATCAGCATGACAAAAAATTTCCTGGTTTTGGAAATGAGCTTACTACTTTTTTTTGCAGTAACCAAAGAGATGGTGGTAGGAAGTGCTACCGTCAATATCCTGTACAACTTATTTCCCAAAGTAACAATAACAACGCAGGGTCAGGAGTCATACACAACATGTCTCTTCCACATGTATAGTTGGCCTAATAAGACATCAAAAAAATCAAGAGGAGAAATGTCACATAATACCTCATATGTGAAGGGATTTATTTTGTAGGGAAGTAAGAACTATTGGATGACACGAATATCCCTTCCTTGGTGAAGCCACCTGATGGTGTATAATTGTGGGTGTGTTGTGATAAACAAGCCCAACCGCTTCACGACCTTTTCTTAAATGAGGTTCTTTTGGCTCCTGTTGTCGACAATTAACTACAATGGGGAACCCTTTACCAACATCTGGGAATGCAAGAGGAGCTCCCCCTCTTCGGGATCTTCTAGTTCCTCCTTCTGGATCTTCATGGTGTCAACGGTGGTGTTGGGCTTCGCATCGATAATCTGCTTCCCTTTTTCATTCTCCTTGTCAGATTCAGATTCAGATTTGGAACATGCATCTGATTCTAAAGCCTTCAGCTCGGACACTAGTGTCTGCTTGGGCCAACACTCATTTTTGTTGTGAGTGGATCTATTATCTAACTCACACCACTTTCCTATGTTTGTCTTTGGATTTGTACTGTTTTTGTTTGTTGGTGGATTTGGTGGATTATCCTGGGCCGCCCCACATTGGCTTTGTCCTTTATTTTGTATTTTGGGGGGCCTCAAACCATCTATCTATGACGTTTTCATATATATTTTCCCTCAAATATGGGAATTTCAAATTTTACTTGTACCTTAAAAGGATTTGCGCCACTAGAGTGGTTGTTGGATACAGATGCATTGTTGGTGGGCAGTTGTTGAAGGATCTGAGAAAAGTTATCTATCATCGAGTTCATTTTTTTTTCTCGGGCCTCCTTGAGAAATATTTTGATATGATATCCTACTCCATCATATTTCTTTTCATCCCCCATGGGCAGTTTTCAAGGTTTGCGAGGTTGATCTTGCAAAGGTTCAACCAGATCGAGCCCTAACTCCTTATACCTCGATCTCGTTGGGGACATGCAAAGAATTATCGAGAAAGAGGAGACCGCTTTGATACCATTGATCCATAATTATGTAGAAACACAATAAAAAACATAAAAACACATAAACGTAGAGATGCATCAGGAATGAGACTTCATTTCATTAATATCACATAACTGAAATATGCTTATAGAGAGAATGGAAATAAACTAGCTAGGGCACTGGTAGCTTAACTCTGAGAAGAGATGTGGAGGCTATAGGCCTCTGAAATGTGTTACAATGAGGCTTCAAGGCCTATTTATTATTTAGAAATAATGGAAAACCTTAAACATCCAAAAACCTAAACCTAAGAGATGAAACGCCAAACAATGGGCCCAGTTGGGGTAAATTGGTACATCAATTTCTTGGGGTCGTAACTTTGGAATACAATCTCCATTCGATGCATATGATACCTTATTCGAAAAATATATATGAGTATTAAAACTAATAATAGAAAATTTCAATTTGGAGATTCACAATCATCAAGGTTATTTTCCAAAAAAAACGTCGTTCAGGGCCTCAAAAATTCTCCAGAAGTTCAAGACCCAAAAACTGCCAAAAATAGTAAATTGTGCTACAATTAAGGAAACTGAAAAAATGATAGAAAAAATGGTGGCTGAAAATATCCACCTAGATCATTCCTGCCCACTTAGGAAGCAATGGTCCCCATTGTGTTGAGTTCCTCCATGAGATGAAGAAACTTCTCTTGAACTTGGTCCCTAGTGAGCCACTTGCCCTGGTGAAAGAGTTGGTTGTCTTTGACAACTCAATATAGTTGGATCCTTTGTTGTTGAGTGTTATTAATCTATGTGTCCATGATCCAATCAATTGTGGCTTGTTCCATGCAGTTTGGGTTTAACTCTATTGGTGTGAGTTGTTCTACAATGTCGAATGTTATAAAAATGGTGGAAATTAGGGCCAAATGCATTCCACATTGAACACTAGGTGTAGAAAAAGGAATGGTGGAATATTGAGCTCAAATGAATTGTCCACTAATAACTTGGTGATGGTGTATGGCCCATATCGAAGCGGGTGAATCTTGCAGTGGGGCCCAACAGGGCACTCCTTCTACAAATGTAGCCAAACTTTGACACCCACCTGGAACTTGTGTGGCACACGATGCTAATCATGTCATTGTTTATACTTAGAATTGGCTCTATCCAATATGGCATGGAAATAATGGAGGATCTGTTGAAAGTGCTCAATGAAGCTATTTGCCTTGTCAGCTTCAGACTGGACATTAGTCTAATCGGCTTGAATAGCCGCAAATGGCATGGCTATGTCAATGGTACATAGTGGCTGGAATCCAAAGCCCACCTGGAAATGGATGTGGCTAGTTGAACTATGGAGAGCCCAATTATAGTTTTTTTGTACATAGTGGAGGATATCTTCCCATTTGTGTGGATTCTTTGAGTTTTACATGCACAAAATGTGTACGATCATCCCGTTGACAACCTCTATCTGGCCATCAGTTTGGGGATGGAAAGTTGTGGACTTGGTGAGAATGGTGTCTAACATTAACCAGAAGTTGTACCAAAATGTAATGAGGAACCTCTTGTACTGATATGAGATGATAGACTATGGGATCCAAAAATTTTCCCATACGCATTCAACGAAGAGTTTAGTAGTGGATTTAGCTGTGATATTCTTCTTGTAGGCCACCATAATGGACATCTTCGAGAATCTATCGGCGACCACGAAAACACAGTCATTTCCATGCTTAGTAGAAGGAAGGCCTAACATGTAATCCATGGAAATGGACCCCTAAGTTCGACTAGGGGTAGGTAGTAGAGTATAGAGGCCTTTCTTCTTAATGGTCGGTTTGGAAATGGCGCGCGCGGTGAAGGATCTCATGTACTTCCCGACATCGTATCGATGGTTCGGCCAATAGAAATACTTCTACAACACTACCACTATTTTCTCAACCTAAAAATGCCAAAAAAATTGACTGTAGTGTGCTTCCCAAATCATCTTGGCACACTCGCTTGAAGGAAAACAAAGGTGTCCCAGGTGAGATAACAGTGCATCTTGGGGATGAAAATTTGGAACTTGCTTACCCTCCAAGAGCATCTTGTATGTGTGGCCGAATTATGGATTGTTGTTGTAAATAAGAAACCAATCAAAACTCTCGTGCCCACAAGAATTTAGAACAATGGTTAGCCCTGTGATAGGTTATTGGGTGAGGAAGTCTGCAACATTATTGGTGCTGCCCTTCTTGTACTTGATGTTTAATTGAAACTGTTTCATATATGTGGACCATCTATGATGGTGATCTTTATGCAACTTCCCTTGCGTCTGCATTAACTCCAGAGTTGGTGATCTGTGTGGATGACCATTTCCTTCCCCAAAATGTAATGCTTCCATTGTCAGCAAGCCTGCATAATGGAATACATCTCTTTTTCATCAATTGGATACTTCCAGATTGTGTTAGAGAGTGTCTCACTGTGATATGCCACTAGATGCCTCTATTGAGTAAGAATTTCCCCAATAGCATAGTTAGAGGAATATGTATCGATAAGAAATAGTTGTTGTAAGTCTGGTAATGTGAGAACTGGGGCAGAGTAGAGGCGATGTTTCAAATCTACAAATGTCTTATGTTGAGATTTAGATCAAAATAATTTTTCTTTTTCTCCTCCCTTGGTGACTTGACTTAAGGGCCAAGTGATATGAGAGAATCCCAACACGATCCTGTGGTATAAATTTGCAAGACCCAGAAAGTTGTGGAGCTCTGTTACATTGGTTGAGGCTGGCCGATCCCGAATGACTTGGATCTTGGCTGGATCCACATGCACCCTCCACTCATCAATAATGTATCCCAGATACTGAATCTGGGTCATGCCAAAAGTGCATTTCTCCAAATTGGCGCACAAATTGTGTTGCCGCAGTGTTTGGAGGATCTGTCAGATGTGGTGGAGGTGCTCTTCCCAAGTATTGTTGAAGATCAAGATGTCATTCAAGTACACTACTACAAATTAGTTGGTGAATTACCACAATATGTCACCCACCAACCTCATGAAGGTTGCGGGAGCATTCATCAACCCAAAAGGCATGGAAATCCATTCAAAAAGGCACTCTTGGCTTTGAATCTAGTCTTCCACACATTGGAGGGTTTGATTGGCACCTAGTGATACCCAAACTTCAAGTCGATCTTGCTGAAACACTTTTCCCCCTTGAGTTGGCCTACAAGGTCATCAATCTATGGGATTGGGTACCTATTCTGGATAGCGATATTGTCTAGTACCCGAAAGTCAATATAGAGTCTCCGAGTCCCATCCTTCTTCTGTACTAACATGATCAGGATCCCACAGGGCGATGAACTCGGCTGGATGTGACCTTTCTGTAGCAGTTCCTGAATCTGCCTCTTGATTTCATCGTTCTCTAGAATAGAATGCTGATATATTGGTGCATTGGGCAGTAGCGCACTTGGGATCATATTGATGGGGTGCTTGAAGTGATAGTGCATAAGAACCCTTGTGGGTGACGTGAATATGTCCTTGTACTCCTCCATGACATTGTCCATCTATTTTTTTCACGTGGAGGAGCTCTGTCTGGAGATTGTGGCCACAATATTCTTCTTCCCCTGAGGGTGGAGCATCAGGAAAACAAATTTCCCACTTATGAAAATGAGCTTACTGCATTATTTTGTAGTAACCAAAGAGATGAAGGCAAGTGGTGCTACCTCCAGTATCCTGTACAATGTATTTCCCAAAGTAAAAATAATAACACAGGGTCGTAACTCATACACAACATGTCATTTCCACAAGTATAGTTGGCCTAATAATACATCAAAAAAATCAAGAGGAGCAATGTCACATAATACCTCATCTGTGAAGGGCTTGATGTTGTAGGGAAAGTGACACTGCTGGCTGATGCGGAGATCTTGTCCTTGGTGAAGCCACCCGGTGGTGTATGGTTGTGCATCTCTTGTGGTTGGAAAGATCAACCGCTTCATGACCTCTACTGAAATGAGGTTCTTTTTGCTCCCGCTGTTGACAATGAACTACAACGAGGAACCCTTTACCCACATCTTGGAATGGAAGAGGCACTCCCCTTCCTCTGGATCTTCTGGTTCCTCCTTCTAGATCTTTGTGGTTGAAATAGTGGCGTTGGGATCCGCATCAATAATATTCTTCCCTTTATCATTCCCCTTGTTGGTTTTTTATTCAGAGTTGGATCATGCATTCGATTCAAAACCCTTCAGCTTGGCCACTAGTGACTGCTTGGCCCAACACTCACTTGTGTTGTGAGTGGAGCTCTTATGGAACTCACACTACTTTCATATGTGCTTATTTGGCTTCTCGGTGTTTTTATTTGATTGCAGCTTTGGAAGGTTACCCTGGGTTGCTTCCCTTGGTATGGTCCTTTGTTCTATATTTTGGGGGCACCTTTCCCTTGCTTCTGATTCGTAGATCCAAAGTCTCACTTCTTCTGTTTTAACTTATGCTCAATCTTGGAAGCATACCAGTATGCTACACCAAGTGAGGAGATGTTGAGGAGCTCCATTTCCTCCTAAATATATCTGTGCAAATAACTTCGATACTTCAACACCAAATTTTTCTCCAAATATTTGATACCCAATTTTATGTGCAGGGTATGGAACAAATTCGTGAGCTCATGCACATCTTGATCCCTTTGTTGCCGCATCATAGTCCATTGTATGTACTTGTCCTTATAGCTCCCCACGAGATATTATTGTTCCTTGTTAGTGTCTTGCAAATAATCCCAAGTGGGTGCAGCCGAAAACAGAGAGGTTTCCCTCTAGTCCTTTTGCTCACAGTAGGTTTCCCGCTAGTCCTTGACATGGGGGGCAGCTTCGAGGAGTGAAAAATTAATCTTTTCCCAGTTGGAAATGTCATGAACTAAGAAATACCCTTCTAATAGATTCAACCATCTATCTATGATGTTTGCATCTATTTGGCCCTCAAATATGGGAATATCAAAGTTTACTTGTATCTTAAAAGGAGTTGTGCCTCTAGAGTGGTTGTTGGATAAAAATGTGTTGCTGATGGGCAGTCGTTGAAGGATCTGGGAAAATTTATCGATCATCATGTTCCTTTGTTTCTCGAGGGCCTCCTCGAGCAATATTTTGATAGGATCTCCTGCTCCTTCGTCTTTATTTTCATCCTCCATGGGCGGTCATCGGGGTTTGCGAGGTTGATATTGCAAAAGTTCAACTTGTTCGATCCCTAACTCCTTATAACCTGACCTCATTGGGGACATGCACAGAAGGATAGAGAAAGAGAATACCACTCAGATACCATTGATACAGACTTATGCAGGAACAAAATAAAATATAGAAATACACGCAAATGTAGAGATGCAATAGAAATAATATTTCATTTCATTAATATCACATAACTGAAATATGATTACATACATAATGGAAATAAACTAGCTAGGGCATTGGTAGCTTATCTATGAGAAGAGATGTGGTGGATATAGGCCTATGAAATGTGTTACAATGAGGCTTGAAGGCCTATTTATTATTTAGAAATAATGGAAAATCCCAAAAATCTAAAAACCTAACCCTAGGAGATGAAACACCAAACTATGGGCCCTGTTAGCGTAAATTGGTACATTAATTTGCCAGGGTCGTAATTTTGGCATAAAATCTCCCTTTTATGCACACAATACCTCATTAGAAATATCTATCTGATGACTACAATTGCTGACATAAAATTTGGAGTTGAGGATTGAGACTCTTTACAGTGATTTTCCCAAAAAAATGTCATTTAGGGCCTCAAAATGACTCCACAAATTCAGGACCTGAAAAACTACCAAAAATAGTAAATTGTGCTACAATTAAGGAAACTGAAAAAATAAAAGAAACAATGGTGGGTGTCCAAGTGGAATAGGAAGATGGTCACCAATATCCACTTGGATCATGAAAATAACTTCCTTATTTGAAATCGTTGAGTTTGGATTTTTGCAAACATTGTGTATATGGAAAACAATGTAAACACAAATTTAAAACTAGAAGTCATAATAGTAAAGGAATTTTGGACTATATTCATTTTGATCTTTGGGGACCATATTCCACACTATATTTTGGAGGTGAATCTTACTTAATAATATTTATTGATGATTACTCCAGGAAAGTCTAGGTCTATATGTTAAAAATAAAAGTTGATCTATTTAATTTCTATAAACAATTTAAAGCTATGGTTGAAAAGAAAACATGAAAATCAATTAAATGTTTAAGAACTGAAAATGGCGGTGAATTTACTTCCTTAGAATTTGAACAATATTGAAAGGATGAAGGGATTGTTATACATAAAACTAATGTCTATAGTCTTCAGTAAAATGGTGTTGTTGAATGAATGAATCATAATATTAGGGAGAGAGCTAGAAGCATGATCAACACTTCTAACCTACAAAAAGGGTTGTGGGAAGAGAAATATATATTTCTTATTATTTGGTAAACAGATCACCTTTAGTTGCCATTAATTGTAAAATTATTGAAGAAGTTTGGTCGGGTCAATCTTCTGATTATTCACATTTAAGAATTTTTGGTTTTTATGCCTCTGCTCTTATTCCAAAGAATCAATGCTCTAAGGTAGACCCAAAAGAAAAATGTTATGTCTTTTTTGGCTATGATGATGTGGGTAAATGATACAAGTTTTTGGATCCTTCTTCACGTAGAGATGTAACATTTGATGAATCTTCTCTCATAAAATGAAATGTTGAAAAAGTTGAATAAGAACAGGTATCGCCAAATAAACAAAATTAGTTGGAAAATCAACCTTTTTCTGAGAGTCGGAAGGAAAAAGAAACTTCTGAAGAAAAAGGTGAAGAAGATACAAAGGTAAATATTAAATTTGAGGAACCATTTCAACAACCAATCACTCTAAGGATGTCTACAAGGGAAATAAGAAAACTCAAAAGGTATGAAGATTTTGCTTCATCTATTGCATTGATTATTGAATATGGGGAACCTTCCTGTTATTAGGAAGAAATGTACAATGTAGATAATGAAAAATAGAAGAAGAATATAAATGAAGAAATGAATTCTTTAGCCAAGAACAAAACCTGGGATCTTATAGAACTTCCTAAAGGGATAAGTGTTGTCATATGCAAATGGGTCTTCAAATTTAAGCGAAATGTTGATGGAAGTATTGAATGATATAAGGCAAGGTTGGTAGCAGAAGGGTATTCTCAAGTTGAAGGCATTGACTTTCATGAGATATTTTCACCAGTTGTAAAATTTTTTTCTATTCGTACTGTTTTAGCACTAACTTCATTACTTGAACTTGAGCTACAACAATTAGATGTTAAAACAACTATTCTTCATGGATATTTGGATGAAGATATTTAAATAGAACAACTAGAAAGTGTTGTACAAGGTCGCAACAAAAGATTAGATTGCAAGCTTAGGAAATCATTGTATGGTCTAAGGCAGTCACCCAGGTAGTGGTACAAGAAGTTTGACTCCTTCATGGTGAGCCATAACTACACTAGAAGTGAGTATGATAATTGTGTATAATTTAAAAGTTTCAATGACATATTCATTATCTTGGTTTTATATGTTGTCGATATGCTTATTGCAAGAAAAAAAATGGAAGAGATCAACAAGTTAAAGGCTTATATTTCTAGGATGTTTGATATGAAGGATCTTGGAGCTTACAAAAAATCTTAGGTATGGAGATACACAGAGATAGAAAACATGGAAATCTCTAGTTATTACAACAAAAGTATGTGGATAAAATACTTTCAAAGTTCGGTATGAACAATGTGAAACTTGTTAATGTTCCCTTAACTTCCCATTTTAATATTTCTTTAGATTTGAGTCCTAGAAATGATGAAGAAAATAAGTATATGTCTCATATACCATATTAAAATGTGGTAGGAAATTTAATGTATACAATGGTATCTACAAGACTTGACATTTCACATGTAGTTGGAGTTTTCAGCAGGTTCAGGGAAAAACTAGGAGAAGAACATTGGAGAGAAGTGAAATGGGTGCTTTAGTATTTGATAGGCACAAGTGACCATTGTATCATCTTTAATGGTTGTGGAGATTCAGTCTGCGGATATGCAGATGTTGATTATGGAGGTGATTTGGACAAGAGGAGATAGACTACAATATATGTCTTTACTCTTGCAGGTGGAGCAATTAGCTAGATTTCAAATCTTCAAGAAACAATTGCTTTTTCCACTAATGAAGCAAAGTATATAGCTACTTCAAATTCCTATAAAGAGGAAATCTGGTTGAAAGGTCTACTTGATGATCTTGGAAGGACGCTGGATAAAGTGAATGTATTCTATGACAGTCAGAGAGCTATTCATTTGGCTAGAAATATAGCTTATCACAACAAGCCTAAGAACATTCATGTAAGGTACCATTTTGTAAGAAATGTGATAGATGGTGACAAATTATCTCTCAATAAGGTCCATACATAGGAGAATCATGAAAACATTTTCACAAAATCAGTATTTGTAGAGAAGCTATAATGGAATTTGGCTTCTCTTGGCTTACAGAAAAAATGATAAATAGGCATGAGAAAGGTATTAGGAAAATTGATGTCAAGGTGGAGATTGTTATAAATGACAAAAATTATTAAATATAATTATCTTAGTAAAAATTGGTTTATCGTTCAGACAGTTGTGTAAGCATAGGGAGTTATGTAACAAAATGTTTGAATATTATATTGGTGATTTCTCGAGAGGGTTGATGTAATGTTTGGAGAGCCATTTTGACTTGGAGCAATAAGAATTCCAATCCCTTTCCCCGTGGAGGTTTCCTTGACACACTGTCAGGGTCACTATGATGTAAATTCTTTGTGTTTCTTGTTGTGTGATTGAGTTTCTATTTCTTATGCATTTCTTTCTTATATAAATGTTAATAGGCTCAAAATACCAACAATGTCTCCTTGTGTTTTCGTGATGGATTCTTGATGTTTTGTTGATGTGATAATAAATTAATAATGCATAGTTATATTTATTGATATGTTTCAAATGGTGATGATTCATTATATATAATTGTTCAATGATGAAAAGTTGTGAAATGGTTAAATTTCTCTCACATTGATACACTTCCCCCCCACCCACCCCACCCCCCCCCTCTCTCAGTGTGATCTTTGGTCTAACATAGTAAACCACCTTGGAAAAATCTCTACATTGAAGAGCCTTGAACTATACCATTAAGGGGCCACCTTAACAAAGAATCCTTATTAAGAAAACTTTATGGATAATCCACACTAATGGATAAATACAAATCTCAATACTTCCTCAATATAATCCTCAAAATAAAAAATACCACTTCACATAATGAATGCGGGATAATATAAAACCTTATCTAACAAGTCATTTAGTTGCTTATATGAAGTACCAAGGATCAACACAGATTCCCCATTAAAGGATCCCGATAATTCTAACGATGCCCCATCACATGCACATAAATATCCCATAAATTCAAGATTTAAATCCTGAAAATGTAATCATAAAGAATCTAAGTAATTAAACATATGTGGCCATTTATAAAAATAAATTCTCAACTAAAGAACTCTAATAATTCAAATGATATTCCATGACATGTGTATAAACAACTAACAAATAAAAACTTAAAAAATACAACTACTATCATTGAGGTCCTTCAATATTTAACACCTCATGCTTAAGAGTTGTTGGTCCCCAACAATTGTCCCTCTAGCTAGAGAGACCTATTTTTTATCTAATCTAAGCTATACCAATTATTATCCTAGGGAATTTGTCCTTTAAGTTTGATCTCATAAAGTTTTGGGTTTTCCTACCAAGTTCACTCTTTGCACTATAAACCATATCTTCAATTTTCTATGAACTTTAGCAACAACCTCTTTAGGAATTAGTAAAAAAAACTATTTTTCATTATCCTTGAACATTGATAGCTCATAGAGATTTAGCCAATCTACCTTAAAAACTAATTGATCTACCTTAAACACTTATTGGATATACATGTATATTGGTGGATCCAATTTGAACATGTTTTCTCCAAATCAATGATAGTTTATAGGCCATATCTAAGTCAAGTGAATTTCTACCCTTCACCTTGTGGTAGAATTACTGAAAATAACCCCAAAATTTTTCTCACGAAAATTGGTGATCTATACAATGTTGAGCATGCTAGACCTTATGATTCTATTGGATTTTTTGCAAATCTTCTCGCAGTTTGTCATGAACTTTATGAATGTGGTCTATTACATATCTAACAAAACCAATGACTGAAAACTTATGGATATAATGCAAGTACATATTAAATTTGTTAGTTGTTAGGTGCCATAGACTATTAACTACCCAATATGTTAATAAATGATATTTTTTATTAACACATAATTGGTTCTATTTTTATATACAAGAAAAAAAAAATTGATTTGTAATATGATTAGAGGTAAATTTGGGAGGAAATATTTATTAAGTGGGATGGATGTTGCGTGTTCACACACAACCTATTTTGTTTGAGAGCTCTCTAATTTTCTATCACTAAGCTCATTTGACTTAGCATAATAATTCACTATGTTGGTTGATCTTATTCATAATAATTAGTTGTCACTAAGTTATTGGGAGGTGCTATGCCTTAGTGACTCACCTAGGTTAGCAGAGAAATGTTATTATTGGAAGCATAATTCTCTCGGGTTATGAAAACTTGGCTTATTCACTTGAACAGAAGGGTAAAATCACCGAGTGAATGAAAATAGTCATAGAAGTCCAAGAGAAATCTTAAAATATGAAAACCAAGGGTCAGAAAACCAAGGGTGAGTAAATTGTGTATTAATATGTACATCTTGTGAATAATATGTAATGAGATATTTATCTAAATTTATCTCTATAATTTATGTGTGTTCAACATAGGTATCACGAGTAATGCATCCTATCTATATTGAATAAATTGATCCACTAGTTTTGTGTCCTTTCTCTACATGCATGTTCTGCATTTTAGATCTGCCATTCTGGCCCTAATTATTTTCCATATCTCTAAGCATTAGACCTATCCTTTTGTAAGAAACACTTATATTCTTCCTCGCTGTCCTGAAATGCATATAGGAAGATTGCACACTCCAGACCATTTGTGACTTGAAATGTGGGTATAGTCCCTATTATTGGAGGATCCAATCCCACATTCCATAACCTCCCTTTTTTTTGAAAATTATAGCATCCTCTATCCAAATCCTTTCATCATACAATTGTAGCAAAAGGAAGAGTGGAATTTAAAGAACAAAAAATATTATGGATGCTATCATGATTCTGACATTTTTTTCATATCTGGGATCACCACCTGCTTGAGATTTTCCTCTACAAAATGCAAAGAAATTCCTATACAGCTATGAGCTTAATCATTCTACCATTTATAATATTATAGGCTTGTAGATATCTTTCTCTTGCCAATTTATTTATCATTTCCTATCCCTCCAAGTATGACTAGTCATATTCATTACCCAAATATCTCTCTTCATGGTGCTTTCTCATCTTACAGTAGTACTTGATATTCCTGTGGCATGTATCCATGTATCCACTCAATGGTATTTTAAAACCCGTAGGAGCTTCATCAAATTGCTAAGGTGGAGGTTTGAGCTTGACTAATTCAAGGATTTTTTCTTGGTGTTGGTGTGAAAGAAACTCTACACCTTTGATTTCCTCTTTTATTGGCTTCCTACTCTGAGATGGTAATGGATTAGTGATAGAAGGTTTTTTCTTCCTTCTTGTATACATATTTACTAATAACGTAGCTAAATACAAGGCCCTCATTTCCAAGCTTTAACACACCCTTGATAGTGGTATTACAGATGTTGATGCATTTGGAAATAATGAACTCATTTCCAACCACATGAATGGGGGCTACAATGTGAAGATGATGAGGATCATAACGTATTAAAAAAATGGACTAAAAATCAACTGCAAATCAAAATGTTTTTCAAATTGGTCACATATAACATATTAGAAGTGGATAAATCAGTCAAATATTTTCATTTCACTTCCTTCCTTGGTCAAGAGAAATTCCAGAACGTCAATGATAACTACGAAAGACTAGAGTTTAATCATTGGAGCAGAGCTAAAAAAATCATAGAGATAGAATCAAAATCACGATTGAAAATATAAGGAGTTTATCCCTTCGGTTGAGGGATGGAGAAGAAAATTTCTAGATAATATTATTCAAATTTTCAATTCAATTATCAACAAATTTCAAAGGAGGTATGTAGTTTAAATCATAAAATAAATATAGTAGCCATTGATCCAAGTGGCTCATTCAAAAAACCAATATGAGGAGGATGTGTAAGCTTCTATGTATGTATGTGCCCCTTTAAAATAAAAATAAATTATTCTCTAAATAGAAAAATAACTTTGGCTATAACCATCATAGATCCATATTCCATCGTAAGTACGGATCTAACATGAGCCGAGACGGATCAAATTCATTCACCTACAAACTTTTTTAGAGTGAAAAATACCATGTGTTATTTTTCATTGTTTAAATTGTATTTTTGAATGATAAATAGAGTATATATAGGACCAAATAAAAATTTTAACCATAAAAACTTAATTTTTTTCTATATATAGATATATATGAAGTTGATATGGGCACAAATTAGTTAACATAGATTTTCAAATAGTTTATTTAAATATCTTGTTGAAATATTTTTGTAAAGTATATGTTGAGATTCAACAAGATGATGAGCTTAGTGAAAAGAGTCGCCTTCACTAAGTGGGCTTGCAGACTATTTTTGGCGCAAAGTCTATTTTTAGACTATGTCTATTTTTAGACATGTCGATCATATTCTATGAGTTGCAGGATGCTATTTGTGGATGGTTGGTCAAATTGGAAAAATATATGGACTTTTATTTTTAGACATATTGGGCGGAATCTATTTTTAGATTGCCAGTCTAAAAATAGATATGTCGAATATTATTAGCTCTTAATAATATTTGGACTCTAAACATTATCTTATTCTCTTGGAGCACTTCAGTTAAGTGCACGGATGTGGCACGGGAGCTGACAGAATGAATTACACTATTCTTGAGGTTTTATTGGATCTATTGCATGGAGGACTTCAGTTAGAACTCATGTGACAGAGCTTGGTGGAGTTGTAGAAGTAGATTGTGGAGTTGTGTTCAGTTTAACTTAGTTAGACACATTTGAGCTAGTTGTATCTAGTCTAACTGATTGATACACTAGTGAGAGTGGTGTGAATTAATTATTAATTAATTCACTAAATATTAAATCATTAATCAACTGAAGAATACATCTGTTAACTACAGTGCATGGACAGTTTCAGTGGAGACCAGTGGAGAGATAGGTGAAAGAGCAAGATGACTATCAGTTGTGACTATAGTGATGCATTGATTGCATCCAACACTCAATGGAGATGCCAATGAGGATTGCGCAGTGCAAGCCAAGTGAATTTGAGTTCATTCAAAGCCATTCTTCAATAGGGATTTCACAGTAGAGGCAGGCTAGCAGGTGGCAGAGATTAGTGCATGGATTTGCTAGATCGGGCATGATTAGTGTGTAGCGATTGTATTGTACTGAGAGCTTGACATGTTCAAATTTGTATGAGGATTGTTACATGATATCTATGAAATATATTATATACAGATAGTTGGGGTTTTCAGCTTCAGGCTTTCCCGTAAAATCATCGTGTTAATGTGTGTGAATTTTTATGGTTTCATGTGTGCATTGCAATTGATTTAATTTCCGCATGTGATGATCAATGGTGGAATAGATTATGTATTGTGCATGAAGTCAAATAGTGTATGATCAGGAAAATATTGGATACATAACACATAAGTTATATAATTACTGCATGGTATCATAGCAGTTGATCATTGGAGCAGATTGCAATTATTGAAACAGTTGAGTTTTGTGCTAGTGGAATTCGAATTTGCTACAGTGTTTTCTTGGTGTCGAAGTTGAGCATTCATTAAAATTTCTTTCAAAAGATTGTGATTGGAGTATGCCCTTGAGGGAAGCTCAAATTATATTGCATGGAAGGACAGGATGGAGGCGGTGCTGGATGAAAATGGGTTGAAGGAGTTCATAGATGCTGAAATTCCAAAACCTACCTCTAGTGATGCAGTCGCACTTGACGCATGGAAAAAGAAGACAACAAAATGTCGAAGGATTCTATTGGAAGGTGTGAAGCATCACATAATGTCTAGAATTCATGGTAAAGCTTCTCCATTCTTGATGTAGAAATCTTTGACAGACTTGTTCCAAAGCAGAAGCGACCAAAGGAAGTTGGCGCTTAAAGACAAGCTCATAAAAATAAAAATGGAGAAAGGCGACAGTATACCCAAGTACCTCACAAAGTTTGTCCAGTGCAGGGATGAGCTGGGAAGTGTGGGGGTTATTTTATATGAAGAGGACTTGGTGAGCCTAGCTCTCCTTAGGCTTTCGAAGAGTTGGCATAGCTACAAGGACTCTGTCAATGGTCAGGAGAAACTACCAGGATGGGAGCGACTTTGGTCGGATCTTGTGCAGGAGGAGATAAGGCAAGGTACTAGGGATGGATCTTCATCGAAGAATGAAGATGAATAAAATTGCGCTTTGGCTGCCAAAGAAAGGAAAGGGAAGGGAAAGAAAAATCTTTCTCAATCCGGTGCGAAAGGCAAGAAGTAGGACTTTTCCAAGGTGAAGTGCTTTCACTGTCACCAACACGGACATTACGCCACTAATTTTCCATAGAAGAAGAAAAATAAGCAGGCTGCTGGATCTGCAGCTGGAGAGGCCTTAGCCTCACAGTTTGAGCTGGATTTTTCACTGATCGCATGGTTGGTTTTAAGTGTGATGGGATCAGTGTGGTTTCTTGGCAATGGTGCATCTTTCCATATGACCGGAGACAAAGATTTGTTTACTGATCTAGATGAGAAGGATCTTGGAGTGAACATCGAGATGGGCGATGATGGTAGATACAGTGCGACTGGTATCGGGACCATTTCCTTTGAGAGGGAGTCTGGAAAACCTTTCATCTTGAAGGATGTCATGCATGTTACAAGATTGAAGAAGAATCTAATCTCTGTGGCGATGTTGGAAGACAAGGGATATGATGTTGTCTTTAGCAAGGGAAAGGATTTCTGGCGCAGTAAGGCAACTGGTGAAACCCGGAGGATAGGGGTTCGAGTTAAGAACCTTTATCAATTGCAGGTATATGGCTGCACAGCAATGGCAGGCAAAGCAGAAGGAGTGGTGAGCTAGGATGAGGGCGAATTGTGGCACAGAAGATTGGGCCATCTTCACCATGGCGCTTTGAAAATTTTGTAGCAGATTTCTACTGGGCTTCCCAAGGGTACACTTGTGCAGTCAGATCAGTGCAAGGGATGTACTTTGGGAAAATTTGTGAAAGCCACCTTTCATGAGAAGGATAGTCATGCCACGACGATCCTTGAGAGAATTCACACAGATGTGTGTGGACCTTTCTTAGTAGCTTCGACAGAAAAGCACAGGTATTATGTGATATTTTTTGATGACTTTTCTCGTAAGTGTTGGATCTTCTTCATGCAGAAGAAGAGTGATACATACTTAAAGTTCTGTGAGTTCAAGGCACTGGCCGAGAAAGAGTCGGGGAAGCAGGTGAAGGCTCTTAGGAGCGATAATGGTGGTGAATTCATCTCTGGTGAATTCAATGACTTTTGCATCGCAGAAGGAATTCTAAGAGAGCTCATAGCGCCTCATAACCCACAGCAGAATGGGGTCGCGGAGCGAAAGAACAGAATGATCGTGGGTGGTACACGAGCGATGTTGTATGATCAGGGCCTTCCCATACACTTGTGGGCAGAAGCATGCAACACTGCGATTTATGTGCAAAACCGTTGTCCTCATAGAGTACTTGGCATGAGTACACCCAAAGAGGCGTTTTCTAGTAAGAATCCTGATATTTCTCATTTGAATATTTTTGGCTCACCTTTTTACATTCATGTGATGAAGGATGCCAGGAAGAAGCTAGAGCCGACCGCAGAGGTTGGGATATTTTTGGGGTACACAGAAACACCCCACAACTATCATGTGTATTTTCCAGACAGTCGAAAGACTGTTATGCGACGGGATATCAAATTTCATGAGGAGAAAGCCATGAAGTTGTCGCTTGAGAGGGAGCTACACTTGCATGAAGATGAGGATCTACTTGTTCCTAAAGATGAGCCTCAGGATGTGTATCAACCACAAGAGGAGGTTCATGGAGTGGAAGAAACCACTCATGCATCACCCAACATCAGAGGGCGGAAGCGCACTACAGAAGCTAAGCGACTGAATCTTGATGCAGCGCAGAATATAGGAGCCCCTACATCACAGCGCAGATAGAGACAGTCACTTGACTGATTTACTGGATACATGGCTCTGATGAGCAAGTGTATCGTGACAGAACCATCCTCTTTCGAGGATGTTATGGAGGATCCTGCATGGGTAGATGCCATGGTGGAAGAGTATGATTCGATTGTCAAAAACAGTGCATGGGAGATTGTCCCAAGGCCAGAAGGGAAATCAGTGGTAGGTTCGAGATGGATCTACAAAATGAAGCAAACTGCTGACAGGAGCTTCGAGAAGTAAAAGGCAATATTTTTTGCCCGGGGCTTCTCACATATCAAGGGGATTGACTATGAAGAAACGTTTGCACCTGTTGCAAGGTATTCTTCCATATGGACCATCCTTGTTCTCTTAGAGAAGATGGGTTGGCACATTCATCAAATGGATGTGAAGACTGCGTTCCTCAATAGAGTCATTGAGGAGGAGGTGTACATATAGTGGCCTGAATTTTTTGAAATATTTAGCAGCGAGTTGCATGTGTGCAAGCTCAAAAGAGCGCTTTATGGGCTGAAACAAGCTCCTCGTGCTTGGTACACATGGATAGACAGTTATTTCACTGGACTTGGATTAACCAAGAGTGAGGCGGATCCGAACATATACCAGATTGTGGTGGAGGGTAAGTTGTTGATCATTGTACTTTATGTAGATGATTTGATACTAACAAGGGATGAACTGTTGATACACTCATGCAAGGCAGATCTTGCAAAGGAGTTTGAGATGAAGGACTTGGGCCTCCTTCATTATTTCCTGGGATTGGAAATTTGGTAGCGGAAGGGTGGAATATTTGTGTCTCAAGGCAAGTATGCCCAGGAGATACTAGAGAAGTTCAACATGCAAGGCTACAAGCCTATCGACACTCCTCTTCCTGGTGGTTGGAGGAAAGAGGATGCTACATCGGCAAAGGTAGTGGATGCCACTGTTTATCGATAGTTGGTTGGTTCGCTCATGTATTTGGTCAATACACGACCGAACATATGCTATGCTGTTAACCAGCTTTCACAAGCTATGGTTAAGCCTACCAAGATCTTTTGGAAGGCAGGCAAGCATGTCTTGAGGTATCTCAGGGGCACATCGGGATATGGATTATGGTACAGACAGTCGGATGAGTTGAAGATGCATGGCTTCACAGATGCAGATTGGGAAGGGATCCCAACAGACAGAAAGAGCACATCTGGAGGGATATTTAGTATCGGGTCTACAACAGTTTCTTGGTATAGCAGGAAACAGAGATTCGTGGCACTCAGTTCAGCGGAGGCCCAGTACATGGCAGCAAGTTTGGCTGCATGCGAGGCTATATGGATGAGGAAGATCATGGTCGGGTTGTTCGGTTCACACTTAGATCCTACTGTGATATATTGTGATAATTAGAGTTGCATTAAAATCTCGGTTAATCCAGTATTTCATGATAGATCTAAACATATTAACATCTGGTACCATCATATCAGAGATTGTGTGCAGCGGAAGATCATGTTTCTTTCTTACATTCCTACGAAGGATCAGGATGTTGATATTATGACGAAGGCGCTCACTAGGAGAAAATTCGGATACCATAGAGATAGGATCGGGGTGGCAGATAATCTCTATCTTGTTGAGAGGGAGTGTTGAGATTCAACAAGATGATGAGCTTAGTGAAAAGAGTCGCCTTCACTAAGTGGGCCCGCAGGCTATTTTTGGCGCAAAGTCTATTTTTAAACTATGTCGATTTTTAGACATGTCGATTATATTTTATGATTTGCAGGATGCTATTTTTGGATGGTTGGTCAAGTTAGAAAAATAGATGGACTTCTATTTTTAGACATATTGGGCAGAATCTATTTTTAGATTTCCAGTCTAAAAATAGATATGTCGAATATTATTAGCTCTTAATAATATTTGGACTCTAAACATTATCTTATTCTCTTGGAGCACTTCAGTTAAGTGCACAGATGTGGCATAGGAGTTGATAGAAGGAATTAATCTATTCATGAGGGTTTACTGGAGCTATTGCATGGAGGACTTCAGTTAGAACTCATGTGACAGAGTTTGGTGGAGTTGTAGAAGAAGTTGGTGGAGTTGTGTTCAGTTTAACTCAGTTAGACACAGTTGAGCTAGTTGTATCTAGTCTAACTGATTGATACACTAATGAGAGTGGTGTGAATTAATTATTAATTAATTCACAAAATATTAACTCATTAATCAACTGAATAATACATCAGCTAACTACAGTGCATGGACAATTTCAGTGGAGACCACTGGAAAGATAGGTGAAAGAGCAAGATGACTATCAATTGTGACTATAGTGATGCATTTATTGCATCCAACACTCAGTGGAGATGCCAATGAGGATTGCACAGTGCAAGCCAGGTGGATTCGATTTCATTCAGATCCATTCTTCAGCAGGGATTGCGCAGTAGAGGCAGGCTAGTAGGTGGCAGAGATCGGTGCATGGATTGGCTAGATTGGGCCTGATTAGTGTGTAGCGATTGTATTGTACTGAGAGCTTGACATGTTCAGCTTTGTATGAGGATTGTTACATGATATCTATGACATATATTATATATAAATATTTGGGGTTTTCAGGTTCAGGCTTTCCCGTAAAATCATTGTGTTAATGTGTGTGAATTTTTATGGTTTCATGTGTGCATTGCAATTGATTTAATTTTCGCATGTGATGATCAATGTTGGAATAGATTCTGTATTGTGCATGAAGTCAAATAGTGTATGATAAGGAGAATATTGGATATATAACACATAAGTTATATAATTTCTATAGTATAAGATTTCAACATATGATTCACACATATTTCTGTAAAGTATAAGATTTAAACATATTTTTTTTAATTATAGCCCACATTAATTTTCTATTTAGAACATATTTTTTATTTTTTATTTTTATTTTAAAGGGCCGCGAATGGACGGACAAACTTACACATCCCCTCATACTGGGATGTTGAAGGAGCCTCTCGGCTCAATAAAAAAAATGAATATGTTGTAAAGTAATTAGAAGTAAAAAAAATATGTGAGTAAGATATATATTTCGATATCAAGTTCATATATATATATATATAATAATTGTTAAAATAAATATTTTTTTGTTGTATAGAAAAAAATATTCAATGTGGGTTATCAATAAAATAATTTTATACAGATTAATAATATACTTGAAAATATATTAATAATAGTAAAAAATTTAATTTTAATTTGGGTTGATAAAATGTCTTGATCTACATGTCATGTAAAATATTTTAATGGAAGTTATGTATATATTATATATCATTTAAAAAAAATTATGTATATGACATGAAAAAATAAGTTTTTATTGTTAAAACTCTTATTTGCTCCTAAATATACTATATATAGCATTCAAAAATAAAATTTAAATAATGAAAAATTACACATTGTATTTTGCACTCGAAAGAAGTTTGCACGTAAAGAAATTTTTTCCCTCTCAAGCCATGTTAGATTCATACTTAAATGTATCTATGTTGGTAAACATTTATAATCTAGATGTAAGTGGGAGTCATGGGTGCACAAAAAATGAGGCCTACATTAAGTCCTTTTGACAGCAGATAGACCATAGGCACATGAGAATATTGCTTATGAGATCCATCACATTGAAGTGAGAACTAGAAGATTCATTAAAAATCTATAAACACTCAACAAAACAACATTATCTGCTCTTGGTGGATTGGACAGAGTGATAACATAAAAAATTATTCTTTTATATTAACATTTAATTCGTAAGCAAATTTTGCCAAATAGTTTTAATTAGAGGACACAACTCGTTTCATGGTTTTCACTCTTTTCGTTATCAATGTGAAACTCTATTTTAGGGTTATATTCCAATTGCATGATTATGTCATGGTGCAACTCAATTATATGTTGGTGCTCCTTCTAGAAGTTTTTATCCATTATCCTTTTTATGATTGTATTCTTGAGGTTCTCTTGACCTTGTGTTATTTCAAAGTTTAATCACATTTTTTCCTAGTTATGTGTGTGTGTGTGTGTGTGTATTCCTATGGATATGAAGAGTGGTGACGGTGAGGATATGTTTTTCTCAACATAGAAGCACTAGTATTTGTATTTAGATAAAGAAGGAATATGAGTTTATTAGCAAGGACAAAGAAGTAGCTTTGTCTTGGATAGAACAATACCTCCATAGATGTCAAAGTGCAATGAAAATTTGGTTGGATCTATGATCAAGATTGGATTAACCATTACTGTCTCAAAACATAAGTGAGATCATGACTATTATATACCTTATTCAAAGCATTCATTGTAGCTAAAAGTTTTTTTTTTCTTATATCATTTTTAATATCTAGATACTTCTCTCGTTCATGATTTGATAAGAGTACAAATGGGTATTTTTTCCTCATTATTTTACCATTTTCTGAGCTTAAGAAAACAATAAGACTTGATGGGTTATTAGATTTATTGAACACTCTAATCTCTACTGTTGATGACACAATGAAAATCAACAAGACCTCTCTCATTGATATTCAAATATGCCTACAACATGCATAAGATTAAATTGAGTTTCTACAACTCAAATTAAGCTCTAATGAGATGATCTAGAACAAAAGAGTCATCATCCTGAACCGGTTATTTTTCATAAAAAATTTGTCATTGATTATGAAGTTGACTCCCATTAATAACTAGAGGATATTTTAGAAGTAGATTTTCAAGAAGATGCAGAGGTTCAGCTTACACTTTCGAAGCCCATCATCACACCTTGGGAAGAACTCATTAGCAACAAGCACATAACCGATCTTGGATATGACAAGGATGTTTATTTTCACATTCTAGATTACTCCAAACCAATCTAGTTTCAAATTGTTGGGTTATTTTAGGATAATCCATATTAACTTTATCCATACCTTGGTTTTCTTTCACAACCACTTTAGATTGAAATATGCCAAAATTGTGATAGAGTTGGTTGTGTGAAATATCAATGTTTTTATTTTCACCCTTACAAGCATTGTGGAAAACATACTCATCATTCAGATAGATGTTCCATACAAAAGACACCTGCAAGAAGAAATATTCACCTTGGATAGATTGCTTCTTGGAAATGGTATTCAACAACCAAGAAGATATATCAGTCATACCTTAGAGTTCATTCTCGAGTATTGACTTGTCTTGAAATGGATCTACATTCATCTTCTCATCTTGTATATGAAAAGGGGGTAATTGATGGTCAACTGCTAGATTAAAATCCATATCAAGTGAGCCTAAGCCACAACCTAAACCAAGGACATATGCTAGAGCCTAAAGCCAGACTTAGCTAATGCTAGAGTCAAAGCTATAGTCAGAGACAAATTTATGTTCCATGAACATGACTTGGTTGGTAGTCAACCTTAAACCACCAACTATATAATACTTTAACTTCTACTACCCATCATTAGGGAGTACTTCCACTTTTTAGAAGACTTCAACTTCTACCCAAATATGGATTTTTTCTAGGAACTGCTTCGAGCCATGTTCCAGAGTTGGTGTTCAACCTTAAACCACCACTGGTAGAAGACTTTAGCCTTTTCTACCTCATTTAGTTTGTGGAATTCCTTGAACCACTATTTCAGAGAGAATATCCAACCATGGGATGCATATACTTTTGTATTTTAGCTCCCTTCTTGGACTCATATCCACCCCATTGGATTGGCCCTGGGGGTGGGGGGGGGGATTGTTGGAAACATAATCCTTTAGGGTTATGTTAACATGGCTTATTTACTTGAGAATAAGGTGAAATTTTTTTAGTGAACATCAATGGTCATGATAATCCCAAGGTACCTCTTGGAATATGAAACCAAGGGTCAATGAATTATATTAATATGTATATATTGTAAATAATATGTGTTTCACATTTATCGAATTCTGATCTAAGTTTGTATGAGTTCAATATTATATAAGAAATATTAAATGGGTCTCCTCCCTCTCTTATAATAAAATAATCTATTATGGGGGGCAATGGGTGCAAGGGGGATTGTCTTTCATCCTGGTAGAAACTAAGGAAATTTTATGTAGGGAGTTGGAAATGTCATTAATAATCAAGGAGAGACATTAGTGTTATGAAAAATCCTAAATCTCATAAAGGCCAAAGGATCCAAAGGTTAATTGTGACCCTCTATAGTCACAATCCATTTCATGCATTATGTAACACCCTATTTTTTAACCCTTTTTGTAATTCTTATTATGATATGTATTTCTAGGAGATGACAACATGAATATTTTGCTAAAATTTTACTAATGTAATTGTGTTTTTATTTTATGAAAATTTTCCGAAAATGAATTAATGGTTTGACAACCTACATGGATTATGATTCCATTTGAGGGAATTGGTGAGGGGAAAATACGGAAAACCACTGCCACCTAAAATTACTTTGCCCAAAATTCCTTACTAAGTGAAGGAAAAAAGAAAAGAAAAAGAAAAAGAAAACCCAATTACCCATTGTCCTTAAAAAATAGTTAGAAATGGGAGTTGGTAGTTGGAGTAACAACTTCCTAAATTATGAGAGTATTTGGAACTTGTACAAAAATTTCCTAGAAGTGTGGGCATCGTACCCATCTGTACATTTCTAATTGTCCCATTAATTTTTTATTTGAACCCATGAAATCTCATGAAAGAGAGAAAAGTAAAGAAATAATTGTTGTGCAGAAATTTTGGGTGCACATGAATCGGTATGGGGACCAAACCTTAGTGAAAAATTAGGCCAAAACCCTTCTGGTTAATACCAAAACCGTCAAGGATCATCAGATTTTTTTACGGATTGGAAAAATCAAACACAAGAGCCCAAAACTTGAGATGCAATACAAAGCTATATTTTTGGGTGTTTTGTTGGGAAAACATGGAGGAATTGAGAGGGGAGGTTGCAGAGGGACACCTATGATCATGAAGAGACCCCTTATTTCTTTTCAAGATAGCTAATAGAGCATCTAGGGTGTGAATAAATTTATTGAGGGGAACTTGTTGATTTCATGATTATAAAGGAGAATGGTGTTCATAATTCCACCTTATGTTTTTTGAGTGAATTTTTCCTTGATGGAAAAATGGTATAGATAATTTTTTTCTAACTTTGAAAGACACTAATGCACGAACAAGCCTATGGTTGGGTGGAAAATGGCTCACTTTTCATGAACTTTAGATGGCTTCTAAAGATAACTTAGATAAGTGTATTTATGTTTCAGATATGAAATTTTTTCTTTACTTGATGTTATGTAAATGACGCTCTAATATGTATAAGTGAATTGTGGTTTACTGCATGGTGCAAACGAATATTTATGCAATTACCACAAGTCGAAATTTTAATTGGAAATGGGTGCAACCTCATAGTAAAATTTAAGCTAAACTATATTTATAATTATGTGCTTAAAGTAATCCATCTTGTTAAGAATATTTTATTGTTGGGAGGGTAGTGGAAGCCCACCTCTTATCTTCCAGGAAAATTAGGATGACTAGTAATCAATGGAAACCATAACGAGTCTCATTTTTTTGTTCTTTTTACCATGGTGAACCGATAACTTAGAGTAATCTTGGTGAATCCCAAGATCAAATCTAGGATTTTCCATTGTAACAATAAGAGTATATCCAACTGCCTATAAGTGGGATATACTAGGAATTTATGAGTTAACAAGTGATGAGACTCCACAAGGGTGGGGGAGCCTACTCTTGAGCCTTATCATAATGAGACGAATATTCCCCCCTGTGGGATTTGAAATCAGGTGGAAGGGAAACCCAATGGGTCTCATTTATGAAATACAAACTTGCACTAGCCAGGGAAAATAATTCTTAGGCATGTTTCTCAAAGATAGGTTGTCTAAATTTATTTATACATGCAATATAAGAATAATATTCTTAGTTTTGTAATAAATACTATTTGCTAAAGTCTTTACAGAACATATGGAATAATTAGAATGAAGACTAAACTGACATAGATCCATTTTAACTCCAAATCTATTAAGGATCGAGAGATATCAAATACCTTAAGATGAAAATCTCTTTTTGAGTGCAAAACTTAAAAGAAATGTTTGCACCTCAAGCGATTTGATCCCTCTCAACACTTGGTAAATTTGGAGTTAAGATGGATCTAATGTGGTTCTTTGTAATATTATTCATGTTATATCTAAATTATATATATATATATATATATATATATATATATATATATATATATATATAGTATTAAATTCCTCATGATACACATAACTATATAGATATGTGCATGCCATTCTTCTTTAAATTGTTTTATAAAAAAAATTAATGTGACATACATAGCATAGATTATATATACATATTTATAGAGATATATTATTATACGTATTAAAATTTATATGGTTATTAATTAATTTTAAAATAAACATATTATAATCATCATTATTTTAATGTATATGGTAATTTTTTATTTATTTATATTTGATATATATTTAACAACTCTACATATAGAAATATTATTGTTTATAATTTTATTTAAAATTTCATAATAGATATAGCTACATACATATGGGTATGGCATTTTTTTTTCAATATGTGTGTGTGTTTCCTAGTTTAAGTGAGTCCTGAGATGGCTGACACAACTAACATGTGGCTTGGGTAGCCATGACCCATGGACATTTAAAGCATCAAAATCACCTAGGGATTACAGTAGCCCCGGACCACACTAGCAATTAGGATGGCTAGATTTTTTCCCACGGAGTTTCGAACTAGTGAATTTTACACCACGAAGTGTCTTAACAAACAACTTGTCACCATTTTTTGTATGCTACCGTGATATATATATATATATATATGAAAAAGATTTGAGTGTAATATTAAGCCTTGATATGATTATTAAAAAGTTTAAAAAAAGAAGTTTTAAAATATCAATATAATTAGCATTATTTAAATTTCTTTTAATATAATATGCATATTATGAATTTTTTCCTAGAAAAAATGATTATAACTTTATTAATAAAAACAAAATTACAGTATAATATATTTTTATGATTATATTTATTATTATTAATTACTTTTTTAATTCAATCTACATTATGTTCTATTACTATTACTACTATTATTATTATTATTATTTAATTATTTATTATAACATCTCTTCATTAAATATTTTCAAATTAATTATATATAATGTCTTATTATCTAACTCAAACACAAAATTTATCCCACAATAGACTATAGAATTCTTGGAGATACACTTTCTAAAGTTTTCACATAACATTTAAAATAGTTAATAATTTAAATCATTAATAGCTTTATAGTTTAAACAACTTAAACTCAAGTTTTTAAAATATTTGTTGAATTTTGGTTAAAATTAACTAGAAAAAATGTTGTGAAAGTGACCATTTCATTTATAATTTAGACTATGCCATTTTTATCTGCCCCTACCTTTATATTGGCCTATACTCATTTTATTTGCTCGTACCTCTATATTTTCCTATACTCATTTTTATTTAACCCATATATCCAACTTCGACAATAGAGATATAGCTATTTTTTTAAGAGACTATGTCACGCGTGCAATCTTTTCAAACACTTGGTGGTAAACAATATGTTATTGTTTCTTTCATACCACATTTTTTTTGGTTTGTTTCACAGAGATTTAAAATTTGAAATTCATGGTTTACACAACACTTCATAACAAGGTGATCCCCAATACTATCATACAACTTTATTGATTTATATTTCAAAATTTTATATTTTTCCTTTAATTCACCCATGTATTGACACTACAAAACACCCAAATGTACATATTTAGCGAGGTGATTTCAATTTTTGGCCTTAGTTTTAGTATTTTTATTAGACTTGCAATGGACTTACAAAAATTCAAAATTTCATAGGTGAATTTGAGTTATGAATCTCAGGAGGTTTAATCTAGCTCTTTTGGCCACCAATTTGTTGAGGGTATTAAAAAGAGGACTCTAGAAGAATATTATATACAAAAAATATATCCATCATCATGGTTTGGAGGAGTGGGTTGAGGTAAGGGGTCCATATAATCCTTTCTCACCTATCATATGGCGAAGTCTCAGAGATACGATCTCATGGTTTTGTAGCAACCTTCGTTGGCTTGTGGGTAATGGTTAGAGCATCCATATTGGGATGGATTCCATAAAGGGTTTTCCTGGCTCTCATCTACTTTCTGCCCCCATAATCTATTTTCTAAATCAGCAAGGGATTAGTACCCTTTCCAATCTATGCATGGAGGTTCATTTCACTCTTGTTATCCCTCTTTGGTCCCACGCTTGGAAAATTGGAATTCCACAACATCTAGAAGGTGAATGGGAATCCTACCGAAACCTCCTATGTCAAGCCGACATCACTCTTTCACAATGCAGAGACCAAATTGTTTGGGGCGGACACATAGTGAATGGGAGGATTTCTACCAAGGAAGTATATGCCTAGATATCCTCTATCATCTAGCCTTTACCATTTGTTGATTGGACAACTCAGATTTAGGGATAGGATGCCCCTTTGAAGATTAAAAGTTTTGCATGGTTAATTGTCCACAATCATAGTCTTACATGGGACACCTTGATGAAGAAGGGATTTATTGGACTAGGAAGATGCATTCTCTGCAATACATATTTGGAGGACTATACAAACTTATTCTTAAATTATCCCTTTAATGCTACTATTTGGGAGGATGTATCATTATTATTAGGGGTTAATGTCACCAAAGATTTATCTTCCATTGCGAATTGTATCATGTATTGGGCTCATCATGTTATTTCCTTCAGGGAAGTACCATTATATATACTGTGGGGGATTTGGAGGGCCATAAATGATCTAATATTCAAAGGAAAATTTCTAGATATAAAAATGGTAGCCTTGAAAAATGTTGCATACTTTCAGGAAATTGGTCCTTGGATACCAAAGACTAATTCATGATCTGTTAGGCTTGTTGAACTGGCAAGTATCTTACCCATTTTTTATTTTGATGGGGCATCTTCAGGGGGCAGATGTGGGTTTGGTGTGTTCCTGCGGATCGACCCCTCATCACATTATTGTTTTTGTTCGTTTGGTGGTTTCACACATAACTTTAGGGCTGAAATGATCACATTATGAGGAGCCCTACAATGTATTTCATGGTTGGGCATAGATGGTATCACAATCATTGGGGATTCACTTACCTTGATACAGTGGATTTAGGGCGATAATGCGTTGGAGGTCCACTCTCTATACAATTTAATGCAACGAATCTAGGAATTAAAGGCCTCCACACTTTATGTCTCCTTTCTGCATGTATATCAAGAACAAAAACTTGAAGAAAATTCCCTCTCGAAACATGGTCTCACTCTTTCCCCTAGACACGTCTTTTGAATACATCGATGATGGTAAGATTTGTGGACAGGTATTTTTTGAGATTTGATTGTTGGCTTCCCTAGTGATATTTTTTCCTACACCTTGATGACCTTTTATGGCTTGTTCTCTCCAATATATCCCTCTCAGTGTTGGTGTCTATTACAATCTGTGTTTTCGTTGCTGTGATGACCTCTTGAATAAGTTGTTGCATAGTTCCTATACCTGGTGGGGTTTTTTTGAACTGATTTTGGTATAATTTGTGTACTTTAGGCCCGCCCTTGGGTAATTATCTAGTTGGTTCTCAGATGAAACAAATCTATGTAAATGTAAAACATTCCTCATTTTTAATAAATACATGTGCTTGTTTTAGGGTCAATTTCCTATATGGCTGGTAAAATTTGAGTGACATGCATCACTTATATTTTTTTTTCAGAGGAAAAAAAAATATAAGTGATGCATGTCACTCAAATTTTACCAGCCATATAGGAAATTGACCCTTATGGCCTTAATTAAATTTTTTTTGACGAGGACTGCTTGTGTTGCTTTAAATGTCGAGGGTCCTAATTCTAGTTTTCTAAACCAGATATTGCGACCATGGATGGGCCTGGTTACGATGAGAATAAGCATGGTGGCCTTCTGGTCAAGTATTTACTAGTAAGATGAAGCAATGGTAGGCCGAGAGCACCATAACCTTCTAGCTCATTACGCCATTGATAGTCCCTGAATAAATGTCTACTTTTTTTTGGAGATGATCATTCACATTGTGCAAAGTATGAGACACAAATTTGGAAAAAATGAATATCAAGAAGTTTTGTGGGAACATAACATACTTGAAAAGTGAAAGATGATTAAAGATATATTATTGGATGTTGGGAAAATTTATGTAAATGGGTGGGATCTATAAACTTCCCACCTCCCTTGATTTTGATTATCAATATAATTATGTAAACCAAGGATAGATAGTGCAAGCTTTGGTATGTGGCAACAATACATTCACCTCCCTTGATTTTGATTATTCACATAATTATATAAACCAAGGATGGATAGTGCATGCCTAAGCCTTGGCAAGCGACAAAAATACATTGCAATGATGGGATGGGCTTAATTTCCCCTATATTTTGGTACATATTTATCGAATTGTGCATTCAATTAATTCTATGTGATTGATGATGGAATGGATGCACGAATGTGGGGTTTTATTCTCCCTACATTTGTTTTAGTTTTGGATATGGAAGCTTTTGTTTCAATGGTTTATTGTGCTTATGGTTAGAAATCTATCATATCATGGTTGGTCTATGCTCTTAAATATAAAATATAAATACATTGAAAATGATTAACTTCAAACAATGTTTCACAACAAAAATATAACAGTAATCATATTAATGATAGCACATAATAATTTAATTCCCAAACTTGTTTCTTATCATTATAATAAAATCACAGGGCTCTGATACCAGGGATCATGACCCTTTACATTCCTTGTACAGTTCCAATCTCAGGTCAATTATTTTTTACTAGATTACCTAGGGTTGAGGCCAAGTCCCTTAGGCTCTCATATTTCGAACAACCAACACCTACAATATTCTAAATACACCGCTATAAAAAATAGATTAATAAAAAAACCAATTTAATCACATGGGCTTGTTCCTTTAGCCCATTGTCTTCCTCTACTACTATTATCCCTTGCAGTGAGAATTATTCCCTATGATATTAGTTTTCCTTGCTTGCAAGAGGCCTTAAACATATTTCTTTGGCCCTTCTCCTGCACCCTCGGACCTGTGCCAACATCAAAACTAACAACCAACTCTTTATGATATTAATTTCCCTAAAAAAAGCTAAAACCAACACCCTACATGCCTCACTCTTCCCTCCACAAGATCTGTAGCAGGCCCTGTGACTTCCTAACATGCCTCAATGTCTTTTTCGGGCTCCTAGCTTGGTTGTGGATCCTTCTTTTCCATATTCCACAATAGAGATAGGTCCTTGTCTTCTTGTGACTTAGCCTCTCCTTTGGATTCTATTAATGCTTGTCCAATGGGTGTGAAACCCCAAGGGTTATTTCTCTTGGCCTTGTTAGACAACATGAGTCGTCTTTACTGATAATTAAATTAGATTCATTTTCTTGGGATCCAAGCTCGCTCCTTTGGGTAAAAAACCCAAAACTTGGGTACAAATCCCACACATTAATTCTTTGTGGGTTTTATCACTCAAAATCCTAACACCAAGGGCTTGTGGGAGTATCCCCCGAAGCTACACAATTTCAACACTCCCTCTTAGTGTTGGGTCTTCAAAATGTCTTTAAAATGACATATATTTTCACTTCATTCACACCTTCATTTCATATTTATCACCTTCATTCCATCATTTTTTCACTATATAACCCTACATCTCTATCATCACATGGGTTCATAATTGTATTTTCCTAAAGTTGTATTTTTCAAGTGTCTATAGTGAATTAATGGTTAAAAATTAGAAAAATGACATATATTTTCTAATATCTAAAAGGGGCTTGAGTTTCATGACAAGTGTAGGTCATTTGGAAGCTTCCAAGACACTCTTATGTGGCCTCCAAGGATCAATTTCGAATTTCTTCAATATTGGAAGAATATTTGGGATAGGACTCAACCATATCTCATGGAGAAAAATCATGGATAAAGGAATATGTGTCTAATTGGTTGAGATTTTTATGGATCTAGGAAGAGAATAGTGGATCCTCATTAATGGGGTAGCTTCTTATGTTTTTGTATAAATAGGAGAGCCTTCTCCTCTCAAATGCATGTGTAAAGTTTGGTGTTATGCTCATGTTTTTAATAAAGAATTAGATTTGGCACCATACTTAAGAGTGTTCTTTCACTTTGAATTGGTTTTTATTGCATATGGAGCTTCTTCACTTGCCATCCTCATGCATCATTGGATTGGCCACATAAATGAGTGTGAGATTGTATCATAATATCATTTATTTATTTATGTTTAGTTTAGATTTCAATTCATGCTTTTCAATTCTTGCAAGAAGTTTAGATTTTGAATTCATGAAGTGTGCCTAGATTAGATTTCCAATTCTATGCAAGTGTGATTTACTGTTTGCTTAGAATAATTTTTCATGCACTATCATTTCAATTTCTATATGAAAAGAATCATTTTCAAGAGATTTATGCTCATCTTGAACATCTTTTCATGAATAAGTTGCAAATTTTCTTCAATATATTATAATTCCATTTCAGTATGTTTTCGTAAATTAGAATAGGTGAATTTGGTTTGTCATCAATTGATTTAATAGTTAGATTAATCTAAATTGAAAGTTAATTTCTAGCATATGCAGTGTACGCATGCTTTGCAAGTTTTATGAAACCCTCGGGTTGACAATTAAATGATAGGTAATTAAATTGCCTCAACATTTTGGCATCGTTGTCGGGGAAGTGTGCATAAAAACTAGCCTTCAGTCTAGAGTTTATTTTCAATTTTTATTTTTATTTTATTTTCCTAGATGCATGGTTAAAACATGTAGATGCATAAATCATTTAGCTACATACATTTCAATCATTTTTTGTAAAATAAAAAAAAAATCGATACTAAACCATTTATGGATGAAAGATCTAGAATGCATATCAAACATTATTTGGAGTGAAAAAACTATATTGAAGAGTGGTTTCAACAAGTAACTATGTCGCAACATTCATTCAGTCTTCAACTAATATTTGCACCTGATCCAAAAATGAAAATGATTTTTCACGCAATCAGGTACATTTTGAAAATTTGGATATGAGCATTTCAGAAATTTAATCTGCAAGTGGCTCCATTGGAAACATTCATATACTTTAAGAAAAAAAAAATTTCCTTTCAAATAACATAGCTTAAAGTAGAAAAATAAAATCATATTTGATTGCATTTAGGTTCTTAATTTAGTTCTTGATTAAATATTTAAAATTTTAAAAGTGTTTAAAATTTTCATTTCTTTCATTCGTTTTTATTTTTCTTGGATTTCTAGTGGTGCAGTAAGAGCCACACGGAAATATTTTCAATAAAAAAATCACATTTATGAATAAGGAAAATGTAAAATTTGAAATAAAATCAATTCTCTTTTGTTTTTGTTTTCATTTCAAGAGAATTGAAAAATTTAGAATATGTTTTGTATCAAACTTCAATCTATGAGTTCTAAACAAGCTGAGAAGAAATCTATGTATCAATCTATGAGATGCAGTTTTATGGGTAGAAAAAATGGGAGATCAAAATTGGTGTTGGATGATGGCATTTTCTTCGATAGGGCCAACGATACAGAGATTTGGCCTTATGCCTCCAACCAGCTCTTCAAAAGCACCATGGCCTCCAGCAATAACAAGAGGAGCCCATGAACAACCACGAACCATCAATCGATTTTGTTAACTAAAACATTTTTCAGAATGCATAACAACCTTAAAAAGACATCTTTAAAACTCATTTTGTGACCAAACGAAAATGAACCTCAAAAACCTAAAACATGGGTTTTTCTTAGAAGGTTTGAATTATGTTCATAATGTGTGATTTCCTCAAATCAGTAACCATTTGAGAGATCTTCGAGGTTATTTAGAGCCTTATTTGTTAGAATGTGTAACAATCTAAAAACATTTTTAAAATGCATATTGTGACCAAATGAAAATGAATCTCAGAAAAATAAAAATTTGGGTTTTTCTTAGAACGGGGTGAATTAGGTTTATAATTAGCAGTTTCCTCCAATTCGTAACGATTTGAGATATATTCGAGGTTCTTTGGAGCCTTATTTGCTAGATTGCGTGAGAAAAACGATTTTTAATTTAATGCACTGATTTATTTGAAACCATGATGGAAGGAGAAGATCTAATCTCCCTTATCTATAGGAGGCATGGAATGATGCTTTAATATTTCATTTTTATTATGTAAATATTTGATTAATTTTTAGATTGTAATTATATTCTATGTTATTGGCACAAAAAAAAAAATGTGTGTCTTAAAAATCGGATGTGAAATTCATGATTGGAGAAAATTGAGAAAAAATTGTTGTGATGATTTATTTAAACACACCCGTCAAAGAAAGAAACAAAGGAAAATAATGAGAAAACACAAGACAAAATTAATTGAATAAAGGCGCAATAACTCACCTAAACTAAATTTAATTGTAAACTGAATTTTTCTAACATTGAATTTTTGCATTATTGAAATAATTTTGTCTAATATTACGTTTTCAAGCATGATGCAGGGAAGAAGAAGAACCATATGAGCACTTTATCTATAGGGTCGATTGGAAAATTTTGATCAAAGATTGTTTTGCAGGAATCATTAACCATTCAAAAAATTAATCTTTTTTTGCTATGGTTCAAACGTAAATTGAGGAAATTGTGCATATCGTCATTTTTTTAGAAATTGGATTTATTATCGCAATTGTGAAATTGGACTAACCATGATAATCATAAATGAAGACACGCCATAAACCTATTTTACTAAGCATTAATTATGCAAAATTATTTGTGTAAAGTACTAAGAAAAATTGATCACTTCTCTCTGAACACACTTACGTTTTATTGCAATGTTAGTGGTATGTTTTGTTTTCACGTTCCAGGACAATTGAAGAATTGAAGGAAGCCAATTTATGCATTATTGGTTTTCTACTACCAATTTCAAGAAACATGAACCAAGTAGATCCATTTCTATCATCCATAAATGTCATCATTTTTACTCTCCAAACTCACAAGCTATTCAATCATTTTCGCTAAACATCATTGTCACCATTTTCCTTGCAAGTGTCACATGTTTCCTTCACATTTTCCATATACATTTTCCATAATTTCCATTCATTTTAATTAACCCATAAATAAATACATTCAACTCACTTACATGTTGATTTTTCCTTTTACTTTTCATTCACTTGTTTACCCTCTTGTCATTTTCCTTTCCATTAAATAACTCATGCTTGATGAAGATTTTCATCCATTTTCATTCCAACATCATTATTCCATACTTGCGTTAGATGATGGGGGATTCACTAATGCCTCCCTTATAACAAGTCTTGGTCTATCGACATCAGAACCTTATCTAGGATCAAGGCTAGAGTCTTTATTAGTACCTTGAGGCTTTTATGCATTAATGACAAGTTCTCTCACTGACAATCATGGGAATACACCAATGTCCCTTGATCGTTGGATATTTCAAGTGGCTCGACATCAGCTCATCTATTCGCACTTTGCAAGATGTACTTAGGTACCTTGGCACTTGTTTACATTAATGGCGAGTTTGTCTCGCATTGGTTAACGACATTCATTAATGGTCGATAATCCAATGACTTCTCTTCATGCTCGACAACAACACATTTTTCACATGACTAGAGTTGTACCATCAGGTTTTGTAGCAGGTGAAGACTATATCACTTCAAAATTTTGCAGTGAATATAGTAGATTTAGTATAAGAAATAAAGGATCCACTTTCACGACCTCATCCACCATTTATGCAACCAAGAAACAACTGAAATTCTACTCCATGATTCAGCAACATGATCTACACTTCTCTACATATGCACAATTTTTCCACTTCTTAGGTAAGTAAAGGTATGTTCTTTTCTAGCTTTTAATCATAGAATTCCTTAAATACAAAAACTATAATTTTTGGAAAATACTTTACCATATTTTCTTTCTCATTTAAAACCGAAAACACCTTTAGTTGAGGGGAGAAGGAACATCCATTATGATCACTTTTCATATCACTTCATTCTGTTTCACTTCATTTCATCCTAACATAATTGTCCTAATAAATTATGATTGCATTATGGTTCAAAAATTGTATGATTTGAAAAATGATGACCAAATAATGAGCATATTATATGGTTGATTTAAACATACATTCTCAAAATGTTAAAGGAACCTTGCTGCAACAAAAATAAACAAGGTATTGATACACAAGAATCAATGTCAATTAAAATTTGGTTGCCACACAAGAACCAACCAAACATTTTGCAATTCAATATATGACAATGAATACTTTTCAATTAGAAATGAAATTGTTAAATATAATCAAATGCAAAGTTTAAGAGCATTGATATAAGCCAAGATTATTCAAAATCAAAGACGTTGCAAGCAAATCAAAGGAATTAATGCAATATTTGCATGAGTCATGTAATCACTCTAGTTGGGGGGGTATGTTGGGTCTCCAAAATGTCTTTAAAATGACATATATTTTCACTTCATTCACACCTTCATTTCACCTTTATCACCTTTATTCCATCACTTTGTCACTATATAACCCTACATCTGTATCATCATATGGGTTCATAATTGTATTTTCCTAAAGTTGTATTTTTCAAGCGTTTATAGTGAATTAATAGCTAAAAATTAGAAAAGTGACATATACTTGCTAATATCTAAAAGTGGTTTGAGTTTCATGATAAGTGTAGGTCATTTGGAAGCTTCCAAGACACTCTTATGTGACCTCCAAGGATCAATTTCGAATTCTCTTCAATATTGGAAGAAGATTTGGGATAGGAATCAACCATATCTCATGGAGAAAAATCATGGATAAAGGGATGTGTGTCTAATTGGTTGATATTTTTAGGGATCTAGGGAGAGAATAGTGGATCCTCATTAATGGGGTAGCTTCTTATGTTTTTGTATAAATAGGCGAGTCTTCTCCTCTCAAAGGCATGTGTAAAGTTTGGAGTTATGCTCATGTTTTGAATAAATAATTAGGTTTGGCACCATACTGTTATAGCATCATTTCTCACCTTCATATGATTCATGATTGCTTATATGGCTTTGGGCACCCATTCCTACAGACTTGGACAAATTCACTTAAAAACAGTGTAAAAATCCCCATACGTGACTATGCCCGTACTTTTCCGCGTGTATACGCGAGTCCAGCTGCACTTTTCTGCGTATGCCATTAAAATTATGAAAAAATATATAAAAATTCCCTATTTTCGGGCTGGGTTGATGGTTACTCAGGTAGTTCAACCACCCCAGCACGTGGCCAACTATTTCCAACTGTTGAAACTACTTGGAGGGAGTATAAAAACCCTTCATGTGTATGGCCTAAGGGAGAGAGAGAATTATTGATATTATACTCTGTTGGTATTCCCTATCCAAGTTTGATTCCCCGTGCCTCCTGCACTTTCCCAGTTCATTATAGGAAACCCTTGTTTCCTTGAGATGTACATCTCCCTATATGTCATCTCGTATGCACCAGTTTGGAAGGAGTCTTAGCGAGGCAAGGGCTGGACGGATCCGGACGACGGTCTGCTCGAAGGCCGTGGAAGGATTCAGGTGATCTCTCCACTCGTTACTTTTTTACATGCTATTTATAATAAAAAAGTACCATGCTGTTCCCGAAATATACGTGTTAGTGTATGCTTATATGTATGAGAATATTGTTATTTAAGCGTTCATTATGATTTATTTAATGTTTCATGTTGATTTCACTAAAATTTAGAGTAGATATATGCTGTACAACCAGCTCTTCATGCTTGTTTCTTCTTGTCTTTCAGGTTAAGAAGGAAGGAAGGTTGCTGGGGGTTTGGACCCCGCGGGATCTGCTTCAACCGTAGGACCTACGGGTAACTTTCTCATTCTACTCTATTTAGTTTTTCTGAACATGCATGGTTGTGTGAGTCCTTCTTAAGTAGCATGCCCCTGCTCTGTGGAGGTTGTAACCCAATGAACCTCTAGGGTGATATTCCCCGAAACAGAACTGGCGACTCCGCTGGGGATCACATTCTTGTGATTCTCCTGTTGGGTGGTTTCAGCTGTTTGATAGGTTGCTGACAGTTTTAACTTTCATTTGCAGTCCAGTTTACTTTTTTACAGTCAGTCTGAAGTCCTGGTTTCTTATCCAGGCTTGTCCATTTTGTTTTTTTCATTATTTACCTTTGTATACGCGCTTTTTTCTGCACACAGTCGCGTATACACGCAAGTTTGTCTAAAGGTACCCGCGTATACGCGAGTTTCCTTTAGAACAGTCGCGTATGCACGCTTGTTGCTAAACTGTGAAGTAGCGTATACCTAGGCAGATTTTGAATTTTTGGGTTTCTTGACTTTTTGGTCCTTTCTGGCTGTGGAGACCTGTTCCTACAGTGTCTCTGTACTCTCTGGATTGTGAAGGAAGTGGTTTCATGTCTTTTCTCTCTTTCGTTTGATTGAAAACTAGTCTTTTTGGCAAAGTGTTGTTTCTGGTGCTGGCACTTCTGGATTGAGTTCCAAGATCGCTTTCTGAGCATTCTTGGTTGTTCTGCTTTATCAGAACAGAGAGCTTCTGCTCACTTACTCGCTCCTATCTTTGTGTTGTGCTTCGCATTGCGATTTTTGCTTCGTTTTTGATTTGTTTTCTTGAGTTCCATAGCCTAGGTTTTGTTGCAACTTTTGAAGAGCTTTTCTAGCTTCTTTGGAGTTTTTGTTTGCGACGAGTTTGCACTATTTGTCTAGGCTGAGTGGCTGAGTTTTCTGGTCTTCTTTTGCTCTTATTGATCTTGCTACGAGTTAGCCTTATAAGGTTTGGGAGCATTGTTGAAGTTTGTGCTTGAAATTCGGTCTTGTTTGGTTTGGATTTTGAATAGTTGTGCTTAGTCTTTTCAAGCTCTTTCTTTATAAAACAAAAAAGCTCAAAAAACATTTGCTTTGCTTTTTGTTTTTGCATTTCAAAGGCTTAAAAAACATTTTCACTTGTTATTTTCTTTTGTTGTTGCATTTTCATTTTCGTTTGCTATAACTTTTGAAGCTTTTGTGAGGTTTCTTGCTTTTAGTTTTTGGCTTGATTTTGAGGAAGAGTTGTCATTCATTTCTTCTTCTTGTTTTTAAGCATCTTTGGTGTCTTTGTATTAAGAGTTCTTGATTTCGAGAACTAGCTTTTTGGGCAACCAAAGAAGAGTTAAAACTGAAGGACTTTTTGGGAATTTCACTCTGCTTTAGGAGATTTGCATCTTAGGATTTACATGCTTGTAGTAATTTGCATTAGGTGCATTTAATCATTTAGTCAATTTCATAGTTTTTGTGAGTGTGAGTTTGCTATTTGAAAATAAAAATACAATTTTTTTTAGTCTCGTAGAACCTGTATAGAGATTGCTCTTCATCGAAAGACAAAGAACTGCATTTTCATGTAGTTAAGTTTTTATTAATTTCTTTTGCGTCAAAACACCATACGTTTCATCTCCATATCCTTGTGACTTAACATAACAGCCATTAAAATAAGCGATTTAATCTAAAATCAACTAGCAAGTTTTCTAAGTGTCATTCACCAACTAGCTAGGTTGTAGGGCCTTGGAATAGGTGAGTGGAGAGTTAACTCTCCAAGGCCGCTCAAACAAACATAGAAGTTGATTAATTGAGCGAAATCCAACTCCGTTAGGTGGACCGGGAAAGCTCTCCTTAAGACGCGCGAGGTTGAAGAGGGGATGCCCCCTCGGATGTGAATGCGATCTCAAGACCGTTCCGCCGGAAGCCGGCAATTGGTGCCATAGTTGCCACTCCTAGGTTCCACACGGGTATTTGCGGTCCCCGTGTTCCCCAGGCCATCGCCTCCACCCAGCAGTGATGCATGCAGGGGGTGTGCCCTTGCGAAGCTTGGGTGCTTGAGCCGGCAAGGCGTGGTAGAGGTGGCGTAGGTATTTCGATACCTTCGTAGTTGACACGAGCCCTAATCATCCCTGCTTTGCTTTGAGGTCTGTTTATTTTCTTGTATTTTGGAGTCCGGTCCTCATCACCCGGAGCGGAAATACTTGGAGGTTGTTTGCTTGACTTTATCTCGGGGATTTTTATTTTAGTGAGTGCTCTTTGCTCCTAGCTTGCCTAGCTTTTCACTTTTTTGAGTCTAATTTAAAAAATCTATAAAAGTGGCTGATCAAGCGCCTCGACGTTCGAGGAGAATCCGGGGGTTATCTCCCGAGAGTGCAGAGCCTTCTTCGAGAAGGCGTAGGAGTGATTTAGCAGGTGGTTACCACCCTGTGGAGTCTGACGCGGTGGAGAGAGATCCTCCACCAAGGTCTAAAGGTTTCATGGGCGGTCCCCGGTGTCGGTCCCGAGACGTTCGCTCCTCGCGAGTTTTGGCTGCCGGAAGAGGACACCAGTGAAGGCAGTGCGCCTCTGCTACGGGGTCATCTCAAAGCACTGCGACTGTCAGATTCAGTGAGAAGTCTACGAACTGGAGTCGGCGGGATCTTCCATATCATTCATATCTTTCGATGGCCACGACTGGGAACGCGGCTTCTGTCGTGAGTGCTGCAGGCATTCCGACTCCTCCTTCTGTTGAAGCAGGGGGCACTATTGCTTCATCTTCGATTGCTTCTAGTACTGTTGTGTTTGGCTCTAGGTTCACCCAAGCACATGCTTCTCATTCTGGTCCCTTTTGTTCAGGGATGCCCTCTAGTGGGAATCCCTCTTTTTCCTTTTCTGCTACTTTAGCTGGATCTATGCCCATGTCTAACATGGCTAGTAGATCAGCTTCGTTTGAGGGTTTCCCCTTTGGGACTGGACACATTCCTAGTTCCAATCCTTCTTTAGGGTCGTTTCCGTTTACGTCCCAGACCCAGAGTTTCAACCCTTGGTCTGGGGGGCAAAGTTCGACTACTTTTAGGGGATGGAATCCTGTGTTTACTACAGCGGGGGCAGGGAATCAGTTTTACGCAGGTCATCAAGGGAATGCTTCTTTCCCTTCATCGAGTGCTTATCAGTCCTTTTCTCCTCTGTCTAATGCTTTGAACCCCTATCAGGGGCTCTCCTCTTCATTCAATACTTCAGCGGGGGGAACTGGTCTGGGCTTTAGTAACTCGGCGTGGGGAGGAGGTTCTTCTCCGTTTTCCATGAGTCCTTTCTGGAAACCTGGTGCCTCATCAAATCCAGGCTATTCTTTTCAGAATGTTGGGAATCCATCCCATCAAGGATGGAATCTCGAGGGATATCTGACTTACCTTTTACGCCGCGTTAAACTTGCCATGTTGTGAGAATTGACCTTCAGCCCGATTCGTTATAGTCGGGGGTGGCCTCCGGTCGACCAAAACTTCCCCGGACATTCTGGCCCAGTAAGAATGGAGAGGATCGGCCCGACCCATCACCACTTTCCACTTGGTGTCCCAGAGCTCACGATCGATGATTCGATTAGGTTGAGGGTCACTAGCACCACCTGGCCGTCATGTTGCTTAGAAAATGGTATCGAGCTCCTTTAGGCGGTTTCGCTGTTGGAGAGTTGGTTCCTCATTCTAAACCATTTCCGGTTGCCGTAGATATGGCTTTAGGACCAAACTCTGGCAAATTTTAAGCGAGGATGAGGCAACACACATTTCTGATCATATTCAGGAATGGAGGAGAAGGAAGAGGCTTATCAAAGCTCATATTCCAAGAGAATTCCTTCTCGAATGGTTTTTGAAATCTCTGCAGTCAGATATTTCAAAAGATGTATCCCTATCTGGGGTATTTTCTGAGGAGCAGGCCATTTTTAGGGCCCAGCAGTTAGAATTGATCTATTCTCAGTCTGGGGTACTTTATAAGTATTTTCCCAATGCTCCTCGCTCCAAATTAGATTTGTTGAAAACTAAACCTGGTCCGCATGGTGACGGGCTTGTCGGATCGGTCAATAGTGGTGCAGCCAGCCTGCTTTCTCAACTACAACAGTTGTCTTTACAATCTGCTCCTTCTGGTCAGGCTGTGCCTGCTAATTCATCACCTTCCCAGTCTTTGTCCATAAATTTTGTCCAAGCTTCTGATCCCAAAGGAAATCAACAATCCGATGGGAAGAAGAAGGGACGAAATAACAAGAAGAAAGGCAAGAATGGGAAGGGCAATGCAAATAAAACCAACGAGCGTGTTGGTGAGGGTCAAAAGGAGAAAAAGAAAGTGAAGTTTCCATGCAAGCTTTGTGCTGGAGACCATCTCACACACCTTTGCCCTAAAATTCAGGATGCTCAGCGCTTGTTAGCTCAGCAGGGTTCTTCTAGTTCCCAGGTTGTGTTAACAAACCCTTTTCCCCAAGGGCAGCAATTAGTTGTTGGCGCGAACCAAAATCCTGGGGCTTCCTCTGGGGGCACCCAGGAAGGGGAAATTCCATCGAACATTTTCATGATGAGTGCTCACGCGGATATCGCTACGAGATCCTATGATTATGGCAGAGAAGAGTCTTCGAAAGCTAAGGAATTTCCTGATGCTACTGAGCCACTTCACATCACGAAGCCTACTGTTGAGTCTATGCCTCGGATGCCAAAAGCATCTTCTAAGCGGTCAACGATTAATCCAAATGCGAGGGCTGCCCAGAACTACTCGATTGTAGAAGATCTGGCGCAGAGTCCTTGTGCTATGTCAGCTTTAGAGGTACTCCAGTCTTGTCCGGCTCAGTGCAGTGCTTTGCTCACTGCCATTGGGGCTGTTGATCCGAAAAATTCTCTTCTCATTACTTTCGATATGACTAACTTTAAGAAGAGACTTCCTCATCACATGGCCTTTCATATTAAATCGTCGTATCGGAAGTGCAATATCTTTCGAACGGTTGTTGATGAGGGTGCTTCTACATGCGTGATGTCTCTCGCATGCTGGAAGACACTTGGATCTCCGAAAGCTGTTCCATCTAGCACTGTTCTTACTGCATTCGATGGTCATTCTCACAGACCCCATGGTATTGTCCCGGCTTTGCCCATCTGTGTTGGGGGAAAAACTGTCAACATAGAGGTTGAGGTAGTGGATGCAACCTTGGACTACAACCTTCTGTTGGGGAGGAACTGGATTTATGAGATGGATGCCATTGCATCCTCATTATTTCAAATTGTATGTTTCCCCCACGAAGGGAGGATTGTCACAGTGGATCAACTGGACTGTCCTCAGATAGACCCGAATGCGTCTTCTGACTCATCTGTTCCTAAGTTGGATAATACTAAGGCGCCTGTTGAGAATCTAGGAGTTGGAATGTATTCTTCCCTGATGGGTACTTTCGATCTTCCTCCTCCTACGGTGCATATTAATTCTATTTCATCCTCCAGGGCTCCCCTTCGAAGAGAGTTCTTTCGAACTCATTATTTTTCGGACCCTTGGACCTTACCTTCCCCTACTGCCACATTAGCGGAAGGTCAAGTGGGTGGAATGGCATTTTCGATTTCTGCAGCTGAGATTGCATATCAGTCTATTGTTGACATTGCAGAATCTATCCCAGCTCCTCATTCATCGGAAGAGTTGGATGGTGATGTGGCTCCGGCTTGGACGCTTAGTTCTTCTTTGGCCCAGGATTGCCTTGATACCACTCTTCCATCTGAAGAGGCAATCCTGGAAGCCATGACTGGTATAGATAGACCGTGGGATGATTTGCATCATCGGTCTTACTTCCTACCTGATTTGAGCGAAGTAGAAACAAGTTTTCCAAGTCCTTAGTCTCCTGGTCCTGTTCACCCAGTCTTGAACCCTTTGGCACCAACACAAGTTTATGCTGAAGGGAACATGGCTGTGATCTCTCCTACTCTCCCGGTGAACATTTCCAGGGATCCCAATATTATCGAGAATTTCTTCATTGGAGCTGAATGTTCCCGTGAAGAGGTTCAAATTTACACCGAGCTCTTCAAAGAGTATAGGGATGTATTCGCTTGGTCTTATGAGGAAATGCCTGGCATAGACCCATCTATTGTCCAGCATGAGATCAAGACATATGAAAACGCTAAGCCGGTCAGGCAAAAGCTTCGTCCGGTCAATCCTAGGAAGGCAGTAGCTATCAAAGCTGAAGTTGAAAAGCTGCTTAAGGCGGGATTCATTTTCCCAGTTCCTCTGACTGAATGGGTTTCAAACCCCATTCCCGTAGATAAAAAGCAAGGAACGATTCGAGTGTGCATCGATTTCAGAGACCTAAATAAGGCATGTCCTAAAGACAATTACCCCACACCTTTCATCGATCAGATCATTGACGAGTGTGCCGGTAACGAGATTTTCTCCTTCGTGGACAGTTTTTCTGGATATAATCAAATTACTATCTGTCCTGAAGATCAACATAAGACTGCTTTTATTTGTCCCTGGGGTACATTTGCATATAAGAAAATGCCTTTTGGCCTTAAAAATGTTGGGGCTACCTTTCAGCGGGCCATGTCTTATGCCTTCCATGACATCAAAAAGATTATCGAGGCATACTTAGATGATCTAGCTGCTCATTCACGAAAGAGGATGGATCAGCCTGGTCACCTCCGGCAAATATTTGAAAGATGTCGTTTTTATAAAATTCGATTGAATCCGAACAAGTGCGTTTTCGCGGTTACATCCGGTCGGCTATTGGGATTCATTGTGTCTAGGGAAGGGATAAGGGTAGATCCCTTCAAGGTTGAGGCAATACTTCGGTTGCCTCCCCCGTCTTCCATCCGTCAGCTTCAAAGTCTTCAAGGGAAGTCTAATTTTCTTCGGAGATTTATCGTCAATTATGCTGAGATTACAAAGGGATATATGAGACTGTTGAAGAAAGGAGTCCCTTTTCTTTGGGAAGACTACGCTCAATGCTCGTTCGATGCTTTGAAAAAAGCATTGACCTCTACTCCTTTACTGAGTCCACCTGATTATAGCAGAGACTTTCTACAGCATCTCAAATAACGTAATCTACCATCCCAAGTGGTTCGTTCGTAGATGATGTCGACAGCATGTTATTTACCACTCAGTCGAGGGCCGGGTAGGACTGAACTTCAACAACGATAGAAAAAATTAGCCTAGCAATATACTACGTCAAAATACTCGCATTACATTATTTCTTCGTAAAAACCAGTGCCCGCGCCGCCAATCCATTTTGGCTTTGTCTCAAGAAAGTAGATTGGGGGAAAATATAATAGATGGATTGTGATTTTACAGGAATTCGATCTTGAGTTCATGTCTGCCAAATCCAAGAAGTCATTAGTTTTTGCGGAATTGATCTCCGAGTTGCCCTGTGGAGAGGAAATGATCTTTGATGAGTCCTTTCCGGACGAACACTTGTTTCTGATCTCTCCACAGGATCCTTGGTACGGGGATATCATTGTGTATCTCCAGACTGCGACGTTTCCCTCTACTTTTTCGAAATATGAGCGTCGTAAACTGCGTCACCTGGCCAAGAATTATTTGATTATTGGTGATGCTCTATACCGTCGAGGGGTTGATTTAATTCTAAGACGCTGCTTAGCTTTCGAAGAAGTTGAGGCTGTGCTCAATGATTCTCATAGTGGAGCTTGTGGGGGTCATTTATCTGGGCTTGCTACAGCCCAAAAGATTTTGTGTGCTGGATACTTTTGGCCCTTGATTTTCAAAGATTGTATTGAATCGGTCAAAAGGTGTCATCCGTGTCAGGTTTATACTCGAAAAATTCGCGCTCATCCAGCTCCGCTTTTTCCAGTCGTTACTGTCAGTCCCTTTACAAAGTGGGGTATTGATTATACTACTTGTAACCCGCCTTCGGCAAAAGGTCACAAGTACATTATTGTAGTAGTAGACTACTTTACAAAGTGGGTCGAGGCTATGCCTACTTTTGGGAATGATGGTGAGATTGCAGCTCTTTTCCTATTCAACCAGGTTATCGCTCGTTTTGGTATACCTAGAGAGATTGTCACTGACCATGGCAGTCATTTTCAGAATAGTATGATGGCTGAGTTGGCTCTCAAATTGGGTTTCCTGGTGGAGTATCTAGGTACATCTCCATATTAGACCCCGCCAAATGGGCAAGTGAAGGTTGAATAAATCTGACAATTTTCAAATGACAATGATAAAGTTGATCCAATCACATATTATGCTATATCGTGCACTTTGGGCATACAGGACGTCAGTGAAAACTGCAACTGGCTTTACTCCGTTTCAGCTAGTGCATGGGTTGGAATCCGTATTTCCCATTGAATGTGAGATTCCTTCTCTTAAGTTAGCTGTTGAACTTCTTCCACCGTACTTCTAGTACGGCGGCGAATGGCTTCATCTGGAACATCTCGATGAACAGCGTCGAGATGCCGCCACGATGAATGAAGCGCATAAAAACCGAGTAAAAGTTCAGTACGATAAGGCAGTCAAGCCTAGGGTCTTTTCGGAAGGTGACCTTGTTTTGGTCTATGCCCAAGAAAAGGATACCCTGGGGGCAGGAAAGTTTAAGTCTATGTGGTATGGCCCCTATATCGTTAAAAAAATCCTTAAGAAAGGAGCATATACCTTGGTTGATTTCGAAGGGAACGAGTTGTCGGAGCCCTGAAATGGGCTCTACTTGAAGAAGTATTATGCCTAGGCTTCGGCCTGGCATGTTACTTTTGTATATAGTAGTTTTTTTGCTTTGTACATATCTGATTGATTTTTCGATTTTTGATGAGGTGGTGATGTTTTTTGATCTGCTTTGGTAGGTTGTGTTGAATGTCATGAGTCATTTTGGTTTCGCCGATGGTGCTAGTAGACACACCCGGAACTTAGCTTCCGTGGCTTGGGTGCTTTATTATCCTTCCGGTCAGCTGTTGGTATCAAGAGGGGTCTGCATTGGTCCTGCTTCGAACAACATAGCAGAATACACTGCAGTGGTCAACCTACTCTCGGAGGCAGTATCTTTGGGTGTTGATTCGTTAGTAGTTTTCTTGGATTCATAACTAGTGGTTTCGCAGTTGAACAACACATATCGTGTCCGAGATCCATTTTTACATTGATTTTTTTTGAGGGTACGTTTGTTACAAAGGTCATTTCAATTCTTAACTTTCATTCATATTCCTCGAGCTGACAATTGGTTTGCTGACTCATTAGCTAATCAAGCTTTAGATTGGCATATTAATCATTCCATACAATAAAATTTTAAAACAAAAACATCATACATTTGATACATTTATCACATCACATCAAATATCGCTGTATATATATCATCGGAGTGTTCAAAAACTTTACAAAATTTGGATCCATAATGTCGTACAAAACTTGGGCTTATGCCCCCATCATATTCGATCTCAAAAAAGAATATACAGTCATCTAATACATAATATCTGTCTACTCCTGAGGTCCCTGCCCAGAAGTTGTATTCCTATAGAATGTGACCGCAGTGGCAACTCGGCGGAATAATCTAACCCAGTCTCGGGGCACTCCTAGCACCCGTCTCTGGATGGCTTCAGGTAGGTCTTCCACAGCAGCCATAGGTATTTAGCAGGTTAATCCCTCCAAGTTCCTCTGCACGGCCTGAAGGGTCCTATCTGAATCCGCTGTATCTGCTTCGCCCCTGCGACGCTTGTGGCGCGAGAAACCCTCAGGTCGCACTGGTCCAATATCTGTATCATGATCATGTTTACATTGTCAGTCATTATGAATCCAATCAAAAACATGTTTATTTTCATTTTTTCATACATATTTGAAAAAATAAAAAAGAATTATATAAGTCAAAATTTTTTTGCAAACTTACCGACCGTGCCCCATGTTGTGCCTGGTGGAAGAACTAGATCTGGATCTCCACGAAAGTCCATTCTGGCATAGGGATAGTCGTCCACAGCGATGATTTTTTCTCCCCACCAAAGGAAGAACTCATTGTCCCAAGTGGTTCGGGGAACTTCACTTCCCCCTAATCTCTTCATCATGTCTGCCCAACGGGCAATTCTTGGGTCCCTCGGGCTACTTATGGTAGAGATAACTCTGGGTCTCAATGTTGGTATCTTCTCAAAGAAGAATGTCATAAAAATAGTACCGTAGCCAAAGTGTTTGGTCTTTGCTTGGCGGATTGAGGTCAACTGTTGCTTCATGTTCAGTAATAGGGCTGTGCACCAATCATACACATGAGTCAAGAATTCTACTGCTATGCTCATTTGTGTCCTCGACGCCTGATGTAGGGAGGCAGATCCTGCCACTCTTCCAATGGTGAAAAGGAGGATTTTCATGTGCAAATCTCTCACATCTTTAATTGCAATCTGAGTTCCAACCTTTTTGGAACCCCCTACGCAATACACGTGGACATAGTCTTCCACGGTTAACCCTCCCAGGGGCTTCCCGTGCAAGTCTACTGGTTCTCCCCTCCGGGAGAGTGCAGTAATGAAATATATGTCTTCCACTTCAATGCGTAGTGGCATATGATCAATAGTGAAGCAATCCTGATCTGGTTCCCAGTAATTTACGAGCATTTCTAGAAACCGCACATTGCTTTTCATATTTGGCATTTTGAAGAATTTGAACAATCTGCAATTCCGAAGGATATTTTGCGCTGCGCGATCTTGCATGACCTCTTGGTCTATTGCGCTATGCTCATGTTCCCTCCATGAGATTGTCATCCTGTCAAATTTCATCAAATCATGCATTAGCCACGCTTTTTAAGTTTCGGACCTGTGCATACGCGACTTTTCCTTTGCACAGTCGCGTGTATACGCGAGTTTCCTTTAATGAACCCGCGTATGTGCAAGTCTGCATTTTTTAGCAAGGGTTTTAAAGCTAAAATTCACTTAATTTTAATTTCCAAACGGACAAAATTATTTGCAAGGATGATTTAGGAGCCTACCTGAAGTTTCGATGCGTTTCGACGGTTGGTTGTTCCTGATTTGACGAAAGAAGCTTTTTGCTCCAGAGCACTTTTTCCAAATCAGCAATGCAATAATGAACCAAATATGAGGTAATTTGTCTATTTATGGCTAAAAATTTGAAAATTTTCGCAAAAATTCCTTATGCTTATTTTTTCGATCTATCTTAAGCTGCATAACTTGGATGCTTGGAAGTGCCCAGTTTGGTATGTTTTCAGGTACATTTTGACGATTTTGAGATTTTTCCCGGTTTTTGATCCATGATTACCGACTCGTCACGGCAGGTATATGATCTTCACTGGCATATAGGTTAGGGAAATCACTTTCCGTTGCATCTTGCATTCTAGCCTCCATACTGATCACTTTCCATAGGGTCGATCCCATCGGGTCATGAGTATTACACCCATTTCACTCGCCGATTATTTAATCATGACTTGATGGTAGAGCCTTCCTTTACATGGGCTTCCTAGTTAGTTCCTCGCTATCACTTGTTGCCCATGCTGCGTTTTATGTAGGCTCGGGAGTCCTCTTTAGTCCTGCCATGTCTTATGTGTTGAAGCTTCATTCTTCTTCTTCATCACTATCACTTTTTCTGGCTTTTACCCTAGAGGCTCCCTGGTGTCGTTAAGTTGTATTACTGCATTGCATATTGGCTACTTGTTTATCCTGGCCTTTAGCCAGCTTCATTTGGACTCGATGTTTAAGCCAACTTTTGACCTTGACTCTCTGTACAAGTTAACCATTGCATGCACTTAGCTATCACGACTTGACACCTTTTACCCATGGATGGAACGTTCCTCTGAGTATCACTTACCAGTTTTCGCCACCTTGCATTGAGCATAGGATTGTTCCAATCCCGGGAACTAGTGCATCTAATTTTTTGATACTCGTTCTATCCATTGTACCATAGCATTCTTTTATTCTTTTTCAGGCTTATTATATGAAAAAGACAAAAAAATCAAATATAACAAAAAGAGCGGGAACGAGATGTATCTTCGTTATTTTGATGGCAGTACAGAGTCAGTTTTTTCGCCCTTGAACAAAGCACATTTACTTATATATATCTCCTACATTTGGGATGGTTTTAGTTTTGACCTAGGTTCAACCTTTACCATGTTTCACTTGTCAGTTCTCCCCCGGTTGGTTATCTCTTCCAATCATATGGAGAGTTTGTTCTGCCTCCTGCATAACAGACTTATACAATGTCACTTTTTACTGCCATGGTCATCACGAGTCGTGCTTTTGTTCAAGGGAAGTCTAACCTGAGTCGGCCATTCTGCGGTGTCTCTTGACTCATTATTCAGTCGGCCTACCCGGTCTTGTCAGTATCATGTTCTATCACATCAGATGTTTTTGGTCTTCTGCTCGTGCTGGTTTGAGAAGGTCCCCATTGACTTCTTGCCGGCGGGTTTGTCTCTTATCGACTACGACACATTGCTCTGAGAGCAAACCTAGAGCCGCACCTTGGGCCTATTTCCATCATTGATAGGTGACCTCGTGCTCGGCATTTGATCATCATCATGGGTCTTTGACTGAGTGGTTTCCCCTGTGTTCGACGTCAGCACACATTATCACACTTGGGATTCGTGCAGTACCTTGATTTCCATTTGACCCTATCGGTGGATTTCTCGCCTCTGTGTCGGCTTTCATTATTGGTTGGTTCAGAGGGTTTCTTCCGTGCGCTAGCTTCATCTTGTGCACGTCGGAAACGTACTTCGGTTTTGGTTCCATCACTCTACTTCGTTCGATTCCTTCCAAATCTTGGCCTGCGGGTTACACTCGCGCTGGACTGATGTGGGATGCCTTAATGCCTTCCTTCCAGCAGATATTTTCCCATCGACTCCGACTCATTGCTCTAGGAATAAGGTCTAGAGTCTTTTTGTCAGTACCTTAGGGTTTGCAGTCATCAGTGGCAGACTCTTCGCTATCGACAGTGGGGATTCATCATTGCCTCCTGATTGGTAGATTCTTTCAAGTGTTCGACTTCAACTCATTCATTCGCACTTGTCAGATTGTACTGGGGCACCTTGACACTCATTATCATTATCAGTGGGTTTTCTCGCGTTGGTTAACGGTATACATCATTGACCGGTAATCCAGCGATTTCTCACATGGTCGACTTCAGCTCATTTATTCCCATTGTGTAGAATTGTGCCATAGTGATTGGTGAAGACCTCGGGTTGCATCAGCATTCTTCGGTTCACTTTTGACAGTCCATTCAGTTTCTGCCAGTGATGCCGTCCACCCTTATATGTTGCAGTTCAGTACAACAGCATCCTATATGTTGGCTCCCGAGCTGCGTGATTGTACCAGTTGTTCCACCTCTTATGATTCGGTACTTGGAGATTCAGTTACTTATTTGATCAGACATCCAGTTGCACCATCTTTGCTCAGCTTTCTATATGTGATACTTGGACATTGATTCAGACTTGTATTTCCGGGCCATGCTCAGATGATTCATTGTGTACTTTCAGTTCAGCTATACTTGTATACATGTTGGATCTATTCACTACTTTCTATATGATGTATTTTTGATTGAGCATGGGTATGCCCGCCTCAGCATGAGTTGACTCTCTGTTTTCTTTCATTGGTTTTTGGCAAGCTGAAATCTGGTGAAGTCCTCTCTTGTCCTTGCGAAGTTCTTTCTATGTGCATAATACATTTCGGCCATCATGTACCCCTTCTGGCCTCATATATTAGGGGGCATCTGTTATAGCATCATTTCTCACCTTCATATGATTCATGATTGCTTATATGTCTTTGGGCACCCATTCCTACAGACTTGGACAAATTCACTTAAAAACAGTGTAAAAATCCCCATAGGCGACTATGCCCGTACTTTTCCGCGTGTATACGCAAGTCCAGCTAGAATTTTCCGCGTATGCCATTAATATGATTAACAAATATATAATTATTCCCTATTTTCGGGCTGGGTTGATGGTTACTCAGGTAGTTCAACCACCCCAGCACGTGGCCAACTGTTTCCAACTGTTGAAACTACTTGGAGGGAGTATAAAAACCCCTCATGTGTATGGCCTAAGGGGGAGAGAGAGTTATTGATATTATACTCTGTTGGTATTCCATATCCAAGTCTGATTCCCCGTGCCTCCTGCACTTTCCCAGTTCATTATAGGAAACCCTTGTTTCCTTGAGATGCACATCTCCCTATATTTCATCTCGTATGCACCAGTTTGGAAGGAGTCTTAGCGAGGCAAGGGCTGGACGGATCTGGACAACGGTCTGCTCGAAGGCCGTGGAAGGATCAGGTGATCTCTCCACTCGTTACTTTTGTACATGCTATTTATAATACAGAAGTACCATGCTGTTCCCGAAATATACGTGTTAGTGTATGCTTATATGTATGAGAATATTGTTATTTAAGCATTCATTATGATCTATTTAATTTTTTACATGGATTTCACTAACATTTAGAGTATATATATACTGTACAACCAGTTCTTTGTGCTTGTTTCTTCTTGTCTTTCAGATTAAGAAGGAAGGACGGTTGCTGGGGGTTTGAACCCTGCGGGATCTTCTTCAACCGTAGGACCTACGGGTAACTTTCTCATTCTACTCTATTTAGTTTTTTTGAACGTGCATGGTTGTGTGAGTCCTTCTTAAGTAGCATGCCCCTGCTCTGTGGAGGTTGTAACCCATCGAACCTCTAGGGTGATATTCTCCGAAACACATACTCAAGAGTGTTCTTTCACTTTGAATTCGTTTTTCTTGCATATGGAGCTTCTTCACCAGGGAAAACTTTAAGGATGGAAATTTATCTTAAATATTAGAAACCTTGGCGAATCTTACTAATCCATAATATGAAAACTATAAAATGTTTGGTGATATTTTAGTATAAATATTCAAAATTATAATGATTTTATATATTCTCTATACAATTTTGGCGAATTTTAAGGTAGAATCATTTTTTTATTATAAAATTTGGGTGAATCATTTTTAGGAAAAAATGGGAATTGGCGAATACGTTTTTTGGAAAAAAACATGGAAAATTAGCCCATCTGCGAATATTAGCCCCTAAAATGTTCCCTGTTCTTCACTTTCCATCCTCATGCATCATTGGATTGGCCACCTAAATGAGTGTGAGATTGTATCATAATTTCATTGATTTTTTGATGTTTAGTTTAGATTTAAATTCATGCTTTTCAATTCTTGCAAGAAGTTTAGATTTTGAATTCATGAAGTGTGGCTAGATTAGATTTCCAATTATATGCAAGTGTGATTTGATGTTTTCTTAGAATAAGTTTTCATTCCCTATCATTTCAATTCCTAGATGAAAAGAATCATTTTCAAGAGATGTATTCTCATCTTGAACATCTTTTTGTGAATAGGTTGCAATTTTCTTCAAAAGATTAGAATTTCATTTCAGTATCTTTGCGTAAATTAGAATAGGTGAATTTGGTTTGTCATCAATTGATTTCATAGTTATATTAATCTAAATTGAATGTTAATTTATAGCATACACAGTGCACGCATGCTTCAAAAGTTTTACGAAGCACCCGGGTTGACAATTAAATGATAGGTAATTAAGTTGCCTCAACACTTAGTGAGAGAGGTACTTCCATCCCATTTCCAAGACTAGAACACAATCCTTTTCAATGACTGATCTCCAACAATAATCATACACTTTATCTCTCTCATGGACGCAGACCCTGTTATAAGAAAAAAACCTTTCTTGGAAGTATCCCTACTACTAGAAGCCTTCTACCTCTTCTTTTCTTGATGGGAATTTAATTCATTCCATGGCTACCTCTTGTCAGATTTGGAAGTATCCATTATACCGCTAATGATGAGCTCTTCTATGATTATTGATCATCCATTTGAATTTGTGAATTCCCTCTAGAACTTGGCTCCCTACGACTCTCAAAAATATTCTTATTTCCCTCGTATATAGGCTTTCCCTTTAGCATGTACATACCATTCTCTCTAACTCCAAGAACCACTTTTGCACTAGAGTTTGATCCATTGGTCTTGAGAATCATTTTTTCACATTAGAAAATAACATCAAACCCATTTTCCTCAATTACTGAGATTGAAAGCATGTTTCATGTGACCTCTAGTACCCAAAGTATATCCCAAACTTGTAGCAATCCTCCTGACTCCATCGTAAATGGTATAGTCCTCGTTTCTCTGATTGCATGCTAACTCTTGTCAGTAATTTTCAAATGCATATCAAAGTCCCATTCAGTTAGGATCTCAAATAGTTCATTTGGTACAGTCATATGGTCTAATGCTCTACTATATATGAACCAAGCACCCTCACGAATGTTGCTCCCATATAAATAAGAGATGAGAGAAAACTCCCCATTGAGCCTCCTCGAGAAATCATCCATGTCAACAGTAGCTAGAGAAAACATCACCATCTTAGGATTATTCTCTTTCCCTTGTTTCTTCTTGTGTAGATACCTTCGTTCATAATGACCAAAATCTCCACATGAAAATCATTTCACTTTACTCAAGCCCTTCTTGTTTCCATTGTCGAACTTTCGTTTTCTCTTCTTCAACTTACTAGTGAGGGAAACGTTCTCATCATTGGGACTCTTTTGTTGAAAATACTCATCCCAAAGTTCTTTATGAATAAAATCATCCCATAACCTATTCCAATATGGAATCTTCTACTATGATACTACTCCTTTGATGAATGGATTCCACTACTCTGAGAACACCTTTATTGTAATCCTCTCTAACTTTTATTCTTCCACATGATCCCATGTAGTTTCAAGCTCATCATGAACTTGTGAAATCCTTGTGAGATATGAAATCACATTATATGAACCTTTCATCTTGATTTCTATGAGCTTCTCTAACAAAACACTCTTCTGATTCTCGTTATTATTCTGAAACAAAACTTTCAGAACATCCCACATGTGTTGTGCAACGTTATTTTCAATGAGATGGGGTATCAACTGATCCTTGACTCTATCTAGAATGATCAACTTGGCCTTTTCATCTGCTAAGGTATATATGGCCAAATATGTTACATGAGTTGGTGCCTCGATCTTAGTGTTAACTTAATCCCATATACCATTCACCAATAACACTAGCTTGATTCTTTCCTTCAAGGAACTATAGCTGAAAATCCCTTCCAACTGGTCCACAAACTTCAAGCTAGAAACCATATTGACTAGTTGTCCTTCCTTTAACAACAATAACACTCAACTCCCTCTTAGATATGCCACCTCTGCACAATCCTATATGTTAAAAGTAGCTTTGATACCATGTAAGAAATCCATGCACCCCATGTCTAGACTATGATCTTAACTATAAAATGTAAACACACTGAAAATGCCTAAATTCAAACAAATTTCCATAGTGGAAATATAACAATAATCAGATAAATGATAGTACACAAGAGTTTAATTCCAAAAATTATTTTTTATCATTCCATTTATAAGAAAATCACAAGGATCTTGTACTATGGATCATATCCCTCTATAATCCTTGTACAATGCCAATATCAGGTCAGTTATTTTTTACTAGATTACCTAGGGTTGATTCCAAGTCCCTTAGGCTCTCATTTTCCCAACAAACAATGACTACAACACTCTAAATACACAAATATAGCAACTATATTAATCAACAAAGAAATTTACTCACTCGGGCTTCTTCCTTTAGCCCACTTCCCTCCATTGTTGTCATTGTCCCTTGTAGCCATAATTATTCACCTTGATGTTAGTTTTCCTTTCCTATAATATGCCCTAACAAGCTTCCTTTATCCATTGGTTTTCTCCCTTAGACCTATGTTGATATCAACACTTATATCTATCTCTTGATGACCCTTATTTCCCTTAAGCAAGGTACAACCAACACCTTATAGGCCTCGTCCTATCCTCCACAAGATTTGTAGTAGTCCATGTGGCCCATGTGGCCCCTTTAGCCTTACAGTTTCCTTATAGACCTCAACATGCTTCTCAACCTCTTAGCTTGGTTGAGGCTCCTTCTTTTCCATCTTCCACAAGAGAGACATGTCATTGTCTTCTTGTGATTTATCCTCTCCTTTGGCTTCTATATATACTTGTCTAAGGGGTGTTAAACCCTAATGGTCATGTCTCTTGTCCTTGCTAGCCACCATGATCTGACTTGACTCATAATTAAATTAGATTCATTTCTTGTGTTTCAAAAATCTAATTTATTGTGTTTCAAACGATCCCATTACTTTGGGTCCAAAACACCAAACTTGGGTGCAAATCCCACACATTCATTATTTGTGTATTTTCTCTCTCACTAGCCTAACACCGAGGGCTTGTGGGAGTACCTCCTCCTGAAGCTACACAATTTCAACACTCATGAGACTCAAAATTATTTTTCAATAGAATTGGGCACTTATGGTTATACCCCTATTTTATTTTGGAGGGAAATTTTTTATTCTTGCCTTTTTTTGTTGTATCTAATCAATGTAGAGGGTGGAAAATGACAAAGGATAGGTGTAATTTCCATTCCATATGTGAATTTCATAGGGAATAATTTCATTGTTAAAGGAATATGAAAGAGTGGAAAAAAAACTTCCCACTATCTAAGAGAAAGTGACTTCTTAGAATTAATATATTTTGGGGGTTTTGGCGAGGTAAAGTTAGCAAATAGAGCATCTAAAGGCTCATTGCAACATGATGTATGATTTATCACTTGGTTTAGCTAGAGGCTCAAGGATTGGATACATTTCCTCACTCTCTATGGTCACTCCTTCCAAGATATCCATAAGCTCTATTTGGCGCACAAAGAGGGAACAAGCAAATATTCAATAGTTTCAAGGAGATGTGGACATGGAGACATAATACATGGAACCTCTATTACAAAATGACATCAAATAGGAAGCTCCTAATGACTCATACGATAGTTATGATTAGGTTGAATGCACTACAAAGACATATTTTTTCTTTTTCAATATGTAAGAAAATATACAAATAGTTTTTATAGCTATGTATCTATGACAATGAGTTTAACCTAGTTGATAGGAAACCTTTTTGAACTATTAGGAATTTTTGAATAAGTGCAAGCAATATTGATATACTTTAATTTTGTATTAATCCATTGTATGGCATGGTCACAACACTTTTATTAATACAAATCTATGCATTTCTTATACAAAATGGATATGAACCAAAAATGGTTGTAAGAAAAGGTCCCTACAAGATTATTTCTGCAATTCATAAAGGCTAGTAAACCATGTAAAATGGATATGAACCAATAATGGTTGTAAGAAAAGGTCACTAAAAGATTATTTCGACAATTCATGAAGGATAGTAAACCATGTAAAAGATTATGTAATGTAAAGTGAATAATACAAATGAATATAAGAGAGAAAAGTGGATTGTTTAAAAGATTAAAAAAATAGAAGAGAAGGTTAAGGAGGGGGAAATAAAGGATCATGAATGTTTTCCTTCCCTTACCCCAACTCTCCTTATTTCCTTCATCATTTTCATCCTAAAGGGAAATTTTGGCCAAGTAGAGAAGGACAAAGTGGAGGGACAACATTATAACCGAATATTTTCCAAAAGGGAATAGATTAGGCCCCATTCAAACTTGGTTTCCCCATTTAGGTTTCTAAAATTGATGATTTCATGGTTATTGATTGATATGTGTTTTACTTTGAGAGGCTATCATGTGTTTAATATTTTTCTATGTTATATTAACCTGCTACCTAGTTATTTTATGGTGTGAGAGCTCAAACTTGTTGTAGCTTTTTGGATTTATGTTATAGTCTGATTTTACAAGTGCAAATGTAGAAGAGAAACAAAGAGAAGTTTTAGTTTGTTCATTGCTGTTTCTAGGAGTTCGATGGCTCTCATCTCTTGGCTATTGAATTGTTTAAATAACTTCGATTTAAGTTCCTCATTACCAACTAGTTTTTATTGAACTTGTTTGGTGAATTTCCTCATTCCTCTGAACTGTAATTTCATATCCTAAGAAAAATGTCGATTCAGATTTTCCTAAGGCCATTTTTTTGTTTTTTTGTCAAGTTGTCTATGATCCTCTAGGCTTGACCTGTGGGTTGAGGAGACATGACCCAGGGGCATCTAAGTTCCAAATTCACCTGAGGATTGCACTCATCTTGGGCCACACCATCCCTTAGCTGACTGGATTTTTAGCATGTATCCTCCCCCTACCACATGGCACAACCACCCCCCATGAGCTTTTATCCTGGTTCTCCTTGCTGATGAGGCCCATCCTCAACCGATTGTGCTAGTGGGACTTGGACTACCTAAGGCCAATTTTTAATTCTTGGGACAAATTCTTCTTTGTTCGGTAAGATTTTAAATTGCATGAGGTGAAAGTTTAATTTATGGGGTGAATTTTTAATTGTGTAAGCGTTATTATACATTGTCAGAAATTATTATCCATTGTTGAGTATCTAAACTTGTTCTTGAGAATTTGTATCCATTATTGAGTGTCTCAATTCATCATTGGGCATTTTTACCAATGTCAAACCACCAAATCTATCCACTAAATGTTTCCTTTACTGGTCAAATCAGAAGTCATTTTCAGATTTATCTTATCATTGGATGACTCGTTTGATGTGTTAGAGTGTTTCTTTTACCAATTGGTTGATTTTGTTGAATTTAGTGGATAATTTCCTTATCAATGGGAATCTTTACTTATTTGATTGGTTAATTAAAATTTCCCACAAGTTTCACATTGTCCCTTTTTTATGGTCTGAGCATTGGCTCTCCTATAGGATGTGATCTCTCTCTCTAAGTGTATTCTTCCCTCTGTTGCAAGCCATTATTCTTCCTTAGGTTGTTATAATTCTCTTCACACAACATACTACAGGGGAATTTATTGTTATGGAATCTATTAAAGAGTCTTGAAATCCAAATTGCACATATTGGTGAGACATATGGGCCATAGGCATACCATCTATGGATTAGATGGCATCAAAGAAGTTGCATCCTTTAGTGTGGCACAATTTCCAAAAAATTGAAGAGAAAATTGCATACCTTGGCATGAGTAAAGAAAGTAGAGAAAATTCATAAGACTTAAGGGCCATAAATGGTTAGCTTCAAGAAGAAAATGAATACTTGAAGGAGTAGGTTTATATATTCTACAAGAGGATGGAAGGGATGGAGAAGAACCTTAGGATATATGCCAAACTACTTACATTGATAAAGAAGAAGTTTGAAGAGCACCAAGACTCCCTAACTCCTCACCACTATTATGGTAGATTGGGATAAGAAAAAAGTGGAGAGAAGGTAATTTAGTTGGATAGTTGATAATAAGATAGAATCACTCAAATTTTGGCTCAAATGAAATAAGTGTTGGTAGAGAAGGAAAAGGCCTTAAAAAATATCCAAGGAATTGTCTAAGAGCATTCAAAGTAAGAACGCCTTCCATTGTCATTATCAAAGCCAACACAATGATGGAGACTACTTTGATAAGCTCACCTTCTTTAGATTTCACTCAACAAAATTTTGGTTAATGTGAAAAAAATACCAAAGGAATTTGCTATAAACTTCTAAGTTATATGGTCTAGGATGGGTGGGGGTTGGGAAATAAAATACGATGCATCTCGAGCCCCGTTGTAGCTACATTAAGGGTCAAGAATGCACAATTGAAACTAGCCTGAAATGAGACTAAAACATTGTGTGATTGTGCATGAATGAAACCAAACTACATCCATCTTAACCCCAAGTCTATCAAGCACTAAGAGGGATCAATTCTCTTGGGGTGCGAACCTTTCCTCAAGTTTTGTAGCCAAATAAAAGGTTTGAACCTCAAGATATTTGATCCCTATTAATTCTTGATAGATCCATGGTTAAGGTGGATATAGGATAGTGTGCTTTACATGAGACTCATCCACTAACTTTAACTAATGAGTACAATAAATAATGCATGTGGAGGTGGGTTAAGAATGTCTACCTCATGAAGAGATTTAAGCATAGGTTGACTATGATCCCCATGGAAAGTCATTCTTCTCCATCTACAAAGGAATTTGTTCCTTTCCTTTTTGATTGGATTGGACCTTTTTCATTCTCACAATCATAATTATTCTCATTTACAAGTGGTGTCCAATTTATTTAGGAAGTTTTTTTTTCCTATTTTACTAATGATTGATCATTATCATTCTCATGTGAAAGTGTTGTTCAAGTTATGAAGACAATTTTTTTCGTTCTTTACCTATGATTCAAATTTGAAAATGTAAAAACACCATCATTGTGAAGAGGTAATTCATAGGCATAACATGAAAGAAAGATTCTTGTAGAAGAGAGTAGATGTCAAAATATCTAGGAGAGACCTTCCTTCCTTGATGTTATTGCTCATTGGCTGCTTGAAAACCCACAAATGTTTTATTCACATAGCTTACTTTTAAAAGGAAATAAGAATAATAGATTATTTATACCTAAATTAAAAGGCACTATAAGGGAATAATGTTCCCTATGGACTATTTAGTCAAGAAAGGAAATATATTACTTGCATTTTTTAGTGCAGAAGATGAGAATATCATGACTGATTGATAGTTGGAAGAGTTTCCTAGAGTGCTTTTTTATGAGTAGATTTGTTGAACCAAGAGAATAGTTGGGTTTAGCTGAGTGAGACATGAATTTGTAGCCTAGTTCCTTTTGCCTTAGTGGCGTCATAGAATAGTGTGGGGCTGATATTTTTTATAGATGCCTATAATTGGGTGAAAAATCATTTTTCTACCACCACTTTCTTGGACCCTTTCCAGTTGAAAGATAAGTATTATGTAAATATGTATAAATGTGCATTTGAAATTATCTACATTTTTATGTAAGTATAAGTGTATTACGTGTTGTCTGTGCTCAACTCAGATGAATGGTAGAATGAGCATGAATTTTTCATGAAATTCAGTTAATCTGAACTATTTTTTCTATTTCATTATTATTATTACACACACATGCATTTCTATATTGTTCCAGAAGTTAAGGCGTTCCCTAAGGAGACAATTTGGAGTATCTTTATAGCCAAGGAAGATATCCAAGTACACTAAAAAGTGCCAATGGATGCCAAGAGTGTTTAGAGCAAAAGGAAATTCATTAGTTCATAGAGGGAAATATCCAGGAGAGTGGCAGGGATGTTAGGAACTTCTGTAATGTTCCAAATTGAAATTTATAGCTAATAATACACATGAAATAGGTTGTAGCAAATACATTTTACTATACATGCACCAGACAATAAAACACAAGAAATAGGGTGAATAACTGAGACATTTTATTAATGTGGAGAACTGAGTACAACAGATGATAAGAAATATATAACCCGAGCTTGCTACAACAATAAAGGTAAGATCCTAGGTGAATATGATGGTACCCAAATACTGAAAATTTCTCTACTACTAAATCTGTGTCCACCCTAAAAAACTGTTGTTTCCACGGAAAAGAATTGCTGATTTATCCCTCCAAACTGCTCCAAAAATTATAAGAAATTATCCACATGCACTAATCCACTAGCTCAACCAAACCCATAAATATCTCATAGACCCAAGTGGTGGAAATGGTCCCAGGGTAAACTGCGCCCTCCTCCAACAAATTTTCCTGCTGATTATTGAATGGAACTATAAATTATACCCTCATAAGTGCTCATAAATTTATATGAAATTAATCCTAGCCTCCTCTCACCAAACCCGCAAAAAAACAGTAAGGGTTTGGGTTGAATCCACTGAATTTTGATGACCCCCAACAAGTGAAAATTGCTCAATTTGGCCAAAAAACACCCCATAGTTCAAATATTGCTGCATTAGGCCCAAATATCCCTCAAATAATTCCTCCATAACTCCTGTGAATTTCTCCCATCAATCACGAAGAAGATCCCAACTTTAATGCTCCCCAAATTCCGAATCTCTACAAGTGCACATGCGTTGCTAGTAAACCCCTGCACAAGCCCTATAATAAACAAAATCATCTCTCTAAAATGAAACACTCCCACCCCTGCAAATCACCAATGAAAAAATCATTTTCCCTTAGGAAAATCCTCTGCATGTTAGCCAGCCAATACTCCACTGATTACTAGCTTCGCTTAGCCCCCGCAAAATTCTTCGACGCCCTTGGAGTAGCAAGCACTAGCTAAAAGAAACTTGTAAAATAGATCCTCAATAATTCATAATCAACTCCCCAAATTCTCTCCTAGGGTGACACTCAAAGTTCACCGAAGGTAGATTTGGAATTTTCTCTTTGAAATTCCTTGTGCTAAACAACATGGTTGTCTTGGCTAAACAACTCAATAGAAATAAGGTTTGAATTGTAAAATGCCAAAAGATTTCAAAAGCGATGCCCTCAACCTCTATTTATAATTTTTTGGTCCCTTCTCCCCTTGTGGTCATCTCTCTCTCTCTCTCTCTCTCTCTCTCTCTCTCTCTCTCTCTCTCTCTCTCCTAATTCACACTTCCTTTTCTTTTCTCTCTCGTCCAAGAGTGTGAGTTCCCTCCTTGGGTAAAATTTATCTTTCGTTTGGCCCCAAAATTCCACTAGAGCTGAAATTTTACCTTTTTTTATCCTAAGTCCCAAAACCAGAAATTTCCCCTCTTTCCAAAATTGACTCTATTGCAAAAAAAAAAATTGGGGACATCACAGTCCTCCCCACCAAAAATTTCTTGTCCTTGAGCAATGCCTAAACAAGCGCCCTCTTTTACTGTTGACCACCATTGTCAGTGCCAATAATACTACGGTCTTAGATGTGCCACTAAGTCATCCTCGATATCTGAATCATCCTGTCATGAAGGAATATCTCAATACCAGGATCCCAAGCCTTCTTAATCAATGTGAAGCACCCCTTGCTTTGCTCATTTTCCTTCCAGGTATAGGTACCAGAATCCCACTACATACTATCAATAAGTAGAGCATCATGATAATGTAGAACTTTGTCCAATTCCCCATGAATATTCCCTACCGAGTAGTTCACCTCCTACACTCCAAGGGTAAATTTCTGAAGATACAACCTGATCCAAGTAGGGGTGAATTCTCTCCTGCATGGGCTTCTCCTGATATCCTCTTGTTGAAAAACCTTCCATGTTGATGAAGTCCCCCATTCCATCAGTGAGTCACCAAAGCCTAATGGAATATCTGATTGATCTTCCCCTATAGAAATAATCTCATTCCCAAGGTTAGGTGTACTTCCAAGTCGTACGATGCCTAAATTTCAAGCTAGTCTAAAAATGGTTCCACCATGTTGTCACTATGCCACTTTGATCATGACGGTTGTACCATAACGCATAAGTTGTATCCTCCTCTCTTGGGACATGATGGAAAAATATCTATAGAGTCCCAACAGATCTAGACCAAACATCTCCACGATGTCACGACCTACCCATCCAACACTCACCTTGATCCGTAGCAGCAACAAGGAAAACCAACCTTTCCATGTGATAAAGGCCCCAATGCTCCCTTGCATTTCAAAACAAGTGTGAGTTGGTGATCCTTTGTCTTGATATTTCTCATCACAAAACATAGTTTCCAATCAACCAACCAAATCCCTGGATCCCACAACCATAATGGTTGCGACATAGTACTAACAGATACTAGCACCAACATGTATCATGTCTCATGCCCATGCCTGCAATCAATATATGGACTCCTTACATCACAAAGCAATCTGGTGCATGCGAAATTTCCCTGCGCCAGCCATACCACGTAGTGGGATTTGTCATCCTGCCTCCTGAAAGTGCTCCCCGATACTTCTTGGAGTCTAAACTTCTGCTTGCAAGTAAGGCCCACCAACTATTTTAGATGCTCTCAAGACACCTCGTAAAGTCTCACCGAAAGTGGTTCATGCCTGTCCTAGAGTGTGGGCTCAAGGGTGGTGCAAGTGTTAACTCTGTAGAAGATCAGACTACCCTCAAGCCTGCATTCACCAACTCGCACCTTGACCTTATGCCATAACTATAAAGCCTCTCTCCTGATGCACCATATCTCATCCAGCTATATCAAATGAACCTCTTGGTCCTATTGCTCGCAATGAGAGAATCAAGAGACGATATTCAAGTCCCACGTTTCAGTGTGAAATGTCGAAAAGTGATAAGGGAAGCTCACGTTTGGCCCTGTGATCAAATCGTACTCCAAATCCAAGTGATCCAAACTCAATGGTGTATGATGATGCCCTCGTCAGAAGATCTCTTTGGTAGAAACACCCCAACAAATGGGTGTGCATCATCATGCTATGCTGCACACAAATACATACCCCTACACTCCTCTTCATAGCCATGAACTCTGTGGCACAACTCCATGCACCACTGTACACCAACGCTCAATGGCATGTCACCATGAACCATAGGGAAACACAAATGCACCTATGCATCCACCACTCTTCTATTAAACCCACCACCAAGTGATCTACACCTCCTCATATTCCCAAGTACACCTAATTTTACCAACTCCTCACATCCAATCAAGCATAACACTACCATGTCGAACTCAGTAGCTCCAATGCCTAGTACATCATTGGGAGAGCATTGTCTACATATGATGCCCTATCTGGTGGCCTGCTGATGCCACCTCCTCCTACCAAATGTTTCCATAGTAGGTTTGTCACCTTATGATCCCAAGCTTGATCAATATGCCAATATGACTCATGAAATATGTCTGTTGTCCCTTAAAACCATACTTTCACTAGTGTCGATGTAGATCTAAAAATTCAGGGGTTCCCAATCATCGAATCCATCACAGAACTAATATATTCACCCACCATATCTATGATGTGAGGGGAAACCCCACCTAGATCCCAACAATATTATGGCCCTCAAGCCCCTCTGGTAATCCACAACCTCTACTGAAATTTGGTCATGGATGTACCCAATTTCTTAACTTGCTCCATCAGGTACCATCTTAACACCTCTCACCATATAATCCCAAAGGAGGGATCGTATGTATAGTTTATTATGTATGGGACAAGCCCTCCATTCTGATGATGTGCCCCACTCAAATCAAGTCATTAGCCCCTGCTGACCTGGTAATCCCTTATGATATGTTTAGTCAAATCTTCCTCTCTCAGTCGAATGCATAAGGGTGAGATAATAACATTGTATGCCTCATCAACGTGCCTCTGAAGTGAACTATGATGAAATCCCAATGTGTGCTCTCCACACTGCCCCTCATTAATGTCTAGCACAAAGGACAAATGTGCATCCTCCTCCATCATGACCTAGAATTGTGCCTCCAAATTCTCCTCCATCGATAACCCATCATATTAAACATCCTCACCGGTCAGTTGTAGGTGGCTTTCATCCTGCAACTTTGTAATAGATTTGGGTTCCTTTGTACCTATTGATTTCTTATCAATGGTGGCGATGTATCCCAACACCTCATCAACCTGTTGTGTGTTGTTATCACCTGAAAACTCAGTCGTTACCCCAGATACCTCATCAATGGATACCTCAACAAAGGATGGCACCTTCTCAATGATGGATAGTTATGTGTCTCCTAGCACTCGTTAATGGATGGCCCTATGAGTGTATGCTCTACACTCTCCCCCTAGGTGTCAACTGGTTCTATCAAAGAGGTCTCCAAAAATGGTTATTCATGTGCCACATTGGGTATAGAAATGTGCTCCTCACCATCGATCTGAAAGGTTTGTATTAGTTTTGTTGTGCTAAGTGTCTTTTCAGTTTATAAAAATGTGCATACTTGTCTCATTAGTTTGATTAAGGATTGAGTATTTTTACCATGAATTGTAGACTATTTTAGTGAATTAGAAGCATGAAATAAGCACAAATAACATTGAACAGCAGTGTAAAATAGAGAAATAAGTCACCACATATAATTTACACAGTAGGCATGATGAAGCATTTCACCCCTCCTGGGCTACATCTGCTGGTCCAGCTCCCAATGGCATGTCCATCTTTCATTACACTCAAAATTTTGCAAATACATGTAGTTACAAGCTTCTAATGGTTGTTTTATTTTCACCAATGGCTCCAGAATTCTCCAATTAGTAAAAAATGACTCTTCCTTCACTCTGAATGGGCGAAAATTAAGTCTCCTACTATTTTTCCCAGTTACACCTAGAAAAACGCCATGAAAAGTGGATGACTCCACTTATCTGGAGTTAAATTAGTGGTTTCTGCCTTTTTAGGCATGCTTCCAAAACTCGACCTGTTTTAATAGTCGCATTTAAGGTTGCGGTTGGGGGTGGCCACAAGCCAACCCCCAAAACCCTTGGTTACAGTTAACGGTGGAGTGGAACTCGGCATAGACCACGGTTGAATTGGGTCAGAACTGTGGTTGCAATCAGAGTTTATGGAGACTGCACGAGGTTTTAACCATTTGCGTGTGATAAATTTTAACATAAAACTTTCGGAGACTGTGGTTTAGGACTAGTGGGTCTGTGTAACCGTCAGTTGTAACATTCATTGCTATCGTGTGACCACCATCATGGGACTACTGGCGGGTTGGGACCACCGGCGGTCCCAACCCCCCATACTCCATTACGTTCAACTTGAAATAGAACCTGACTCCCTTTGTAGTTAAGGAATAATGTGTAGAGCAGTTGGTGCAGACCTGTGTGTGCATGCCGGAGGTCGCAGGGTCGAGCCTTGCGGACGTCAACCAAAATTTTAATATGCCATTATAGGGACACGTGGCGACCCCAAGGCTGGCCACATGGGACCCTGTGATTGGCCCTCCAAACTAATGTACAGCTAACTGGCCAATAAAGAAGCGACACTTTTCAACCTGTGGTTGGCTCTAAGGAAGGAATATTCCTCAGAATATTCCTTTTGCTGACTGGACCTCCACCCTATTGACTGGGCATCCCAGTCAACCCTGGTCAAATTGTCGCAAAATTTACTTATTTGGCATTTCGATGAGAACGTGATATCTCCCTCATATGACATCGGTTTTTCGAACCATTTATGGTGCCAAAATCAGGAAGACAAGATATATGTAACCATCCTAGTTTCAATCCAATCCTGTAACTTTTAATTTTGAGAAAAATTTATGAATCCTTATCACTCCTCCCCATTGGGAAGCTTTTGGACCCCAAAAGACTTGATTAACTATTCAGTAGATGAGGGTACAACTCCCTCACCTTTCAAACCTCCATCCACTTTTCCTTGCTTGGTTTAGTGCCTTTGAGCCCAACTCGAAGGTAGTCAACACTTCCCCTCTTGGATGCTCTTGTCCTCCTGTCAAGAATTGTATCTTATTTGATCTCGTCTAGAAATTCTGGCGAGAAATATTCAATAGAAGGTAGTTGAACGACACATCCTTAATCATCGATCAAATTTGGCTCATAAAAACGTAAGTTTTCAACATTAACAACTGAATATGTTTGCATATAAGAAGGCACTTCAAGTTGAAATGCATTATTACCAACTTGATTTATGATCTTGAATGGACCATAACGAATGGGTTTGAGCTTTTTACCTTCCCCTTGCATCCTTTCTTTACTAATGTGCAACCGAACCTCATCTCCCTCTTGAAACTTGTGATCAATTTTGTGTTTATCATGCCTCTCTTTGTATTTGATTTGAATTTTCTCAAGTTTTTCTTGAACTTGTTGATGTATAATCTGAATTTTCTCAATGAACTTTCGAGCCTTGTCATTATCACTATGGCCATCAATTGCAAAATTCTTCCCAAAGATGAAGTCTAATGGCGATTTTGGAAAACACCCAAAGCATAATTCAAAAGGTGATGTTTGTGTTGAAGAGTGCTTTGCCCGGTTGTAAGCATACTGAATGTAATGCAGTTTCTCATCCCACAATTTAGGATGTTTGCTACAATATCCTTTCAATAGATGCACAATGGTTCTGTTCACCACCTCGATTTTTCCATCTATTTGCAGATGAAAAGTAGTACTCTTTTTCAAATTTGTGTCCATCATACTCCATAGATTAGACCAAAAATTCCCAATGAACCTGGAATCCCTATCACTAACAATAGAAGTTGGCAATCCAAAATGAACCCAAACATGTTGAAAATAAAGTTCAACAGTTTGTTCAGTAGTAATGGTTTTCTTACATGGCATAAGTATACACATTTTACTGAATCTATCCACAACTACATAAAGATAATCATGTTGTTTTCTTGACATAGGTAGACCTCCAACAAAGTCCATGGAGACACTCTCCCATGACCTTGATGGTGCTGGTAGTGGCATGTACAACACAAGATTCCTATTACTAGGCTTACTTGTTGCACACATAGAACAACCTCTTAGAAAACGCGACACACTATCTATCATGCAAGGCCAATAGAAATACCTCTGTCGACGCGCCACTATTTTGTTTACTCCAAAGTGTCCAAAAATAAGAGATGAATGAGCTTCTCTCATGACACTTAGTCTCTCTCCTCATGGTATACACAGCTTCCCCAAATGAAGCAACAAATTGTTATGCATGTGATAATATTTTTCTTCAACTTGATTCCCTTCACTCAAACTAGCATACACATCTTGAAAATTAACATCATGTGCATATTGTTCTATGTAACTCTCATGTATAATAGAATCATTTTTTAGTAAATTTGATGCAATAATGATTGGTCTTGAAATCATATCAGCAACTTTATTGAATATACTTTTCTTGTACCTTATAACGAAGTGAAATTGTTGAAGAAATCCTATCCACCTGAAATGTCTTGATTGCTGCAATTTTTTTTATGATTGCAAGTACTGTAATGGTTGGTGATCAATATGCACAATCGTATCTTTACCCATCAAGTAGTGTTTCAACTTCTTGACACTTTGTACCAACGCATATAGTTCTTTGTCATATGTAGGATAATTAGTCCCAGCACCATTAAATGTTTCAGAATGAAAATAGATAGGCTTACCATGCTGCAAAAGTACTGCGTCCATGGCATAATCACTAGCATAAGTTTGTATCTCGAATGGCTATCTCAAATTTGGTAATGCAAGGACTGGAGCTGAACTGATATTGTATTTTAAAGCTTCGAAATCTTGTTGTTGTTTTCCTCCCCATTGGAAGCCTTTCTTCACACTTTTCACTGCATGCATAGGAGCTTCTATGGCAGAAACATTAGCAATAGACTTTCTCCAATATTGAGCTGCACCTAAGAAGCTTCTTACCTTGGTTACAGTTTTGGGTGTGGGCCAATTCTTAATGGCTTCCACTTTATAAGGATCAATTCTCAACTCTCCTCCTCCTACAATATGTCCCAAATAGACCAAATAAGTCTTTACAAACTCACACTTTGACATCTTAAGAAACAATTTCTCTTTCTTCAAAATATCAAGCACTCTATTCACATGCAAGATATGATATTCTCTTGTTTTGCTGAAAATCAGTATGTAATATAAGTACAAAATCATAAATTCATCAAGGAATGCATGAAAAACAATATCCATAACATGCATGAAATTTTCTGGTGCATGACACAAACCAAATGGCATAACTAACCACTCAAAGGGTCCTTGTTTGGTTTTGAATGCAGTTTTCCATATATCACTTTCTGCAATTCTTACTTGATGATATCCACTTTGTAAATCTAACTTAGTGAAAAAAAAAATATTCTTTCAATTGATCAAGAAAATCATCTATCCTTGGGAGTGGGTAACGATTCTTTACTGTAATCTTGTTCAAAGCTCGAAAATCAACACACATGCACCAAGTCCCATCTTTCTTTGGTATCAAGAATATGGGTGAACCACATGGCGAAGTGCTTGGCCTTATGATTCCTTTGTCCAACATCTCTTTGATTTTCCTCTTTACTTCAAAATTCTCCATTATCGACATGCGATACATACCGATGTTTGGAAGAGGACAATCTTGCTGCAACTGAATCTCATGTTGAATCTCTCTTTTTGGAGGCAATCCTGTTGCCTCCTGAAACATCTCATGATGTGCATCAACTACATCATATAAATCTAATTTCAACTTAGGATCATATCCCTCAAATGATTCATGATTAACATCAGCTTTAGGCTTAATCATAATAAGAACAAAATTCTTACTTGAATTTACCAACCTCTTTACCTGTCTAGCATTTACCATAGCAATGTTTGTCTTCTTGCGATGTGCTCTAACAATGTACTCCTTGCCATCTTTGAATAAATGATATTTGTTCTCATGGCGATATAAGATCACTTTCCTGTCATACAAGTAAGGACTCCCCAACACAATACATGTTATGTCAAGCGGAACCACATCTAATTCAACTGTGTCAACCAAATTTACAGTGATTGCAAACCGCAATATGCATTTCTTTGAAACCTATAAATTTCATCCTTACAAATCCAACCTAAAGGATATGGTTTTGGATGTGGTATGGTCTCAAGGTTAAGTTTCTTGACCAATTCTTTAGAGATTAAGTTTTCTTGTGACCCACTGTCAAACAATGTGTCAATCTTGGTATGCTTGGTTATGACCCTCACATGAAACAGTTCAATTCTTTCTTCTTCATTTGGAGCATGTATGTGATAGTTTGATGTACTAGTACTAGGTTTAGTTTCAATTTCTTTTTCCTTCATTTTCTTCAATCCCATGGCTATAATCTTAGATTCATCACCTGAATCATCTCCTAAATCATCTTGAGTTGTAGCTGCAGTTTTATGTTTCCCTTTATTATTGAGTTTCTTTGGCCTCATTTCAGGATGTAATTTCCAACAATGAGTTTCATCATGGCCTTATTTTGAAAAATGTTTACAAACCAATTTTCCTCCCTCTTCCTTAATAGATGCATTCTTTTTTCTTTTTCCTTTTGAGGTCTTCTCTTTGTTTTTACCCTTAAAATTTTTCTTTCTACCCTCTTCAGAAATGTTCTTCCCTCAAGCTTCTAGATGTGTGGCCTAAACACATACTTCATCTAGACTAGTGGGGTTAAACATGAGAGTAGTATTTTTTAGGTAGCTATGTAAGCCTCCTATGTACTTGAGAAAAGTATCTTGGCTCTGCAAATCTACCCCTAATAAGAGAGCTCTTCTCCTAAATTCTTGGGTGTATTATTGCACATTTTGTCCCTTCAATTACCTAAAGTTTTTCCAGTTCATTATGGCTTTGTGCATATGAGATCATGGATAAAAATGTTGTTTTATAGTAGTAATGAAATCTGACCATGATAGAATAATATTACCATGTTTTTTTATCTCCTCCTTTTGTCTTGGCTTCCCAGCAAACAAGTGTTGCACCTTCCATTTTCAATGAAGCTAATTGGATCTTGGTATCATCATCTTGAAGGTTCTGGATTCTCAAATAGACCTCCAATTTCCTAATCCAATTATCAAGTATTTCTGCATTGAATTCACCATTAAACATTTGCAAATCAAACTTAACATCAAGTTTTAAGAAATGACTTTTACCAGTGTTATTTCACTTGTGTGACTGAAGTAGAAGTAGAGGATGATGATTATGAGGGTGAGGACGATGGCTCTCCATTGCCTCCATTGCCTCCATTTCCCTTCTTTGATTTATCTTCATCATTGTGACCTCCTGAAGATCCTTGTCCTTCCTTGTGAATTTTTGATCCTTCTCCTTCAAGTCTCTCATTCCTTTCTTGATAAAGGATTCTAACCATCTCAGTCATGTCAGGGAATGCTTTCCTAAACACTCTTTCTTCCTCTTTGGGATCAACTTCTTCATGGATTTCTCCTTCTCTATGAGACATGCTTAATGTAGCTTTTGCTTCCTTAGGAAGTGAACTAGTTGGTGGAGATTTTGGAAATATTGTTCTCCTTTGCTTTGGCTCTTCTTGAGACCCTTCTGCTCCCACCAATTTTCCTTCTCCTCTTTTGATCTTGAGCCTAGTAAGCAACTAAAAACTTGCAAACAGTTAAACAATTATTTTCACTAAACAACACCAAAGAATAAACTTTGGCTCTGATACCAATTTGATCTGAAAGGACTATATTAGTTTTGTTGTGCTAAGTGAATTTTCATTTTATAAACATGTGCATACTTGTCTCATTAGTTTTCTTAAGGATTGAGGATTTTAACCATGAATTGTAGATGATTTTAGTGAATTAGAAGCATGAAATAAGCACAAATAATGCTAAACAATAGTGTAAAACAGAGAAATAAGTCACCACATATAATTTACACAACAGGCATGATGAAGCAGTTCACCTCTCCTGGGCTACATATGTTGGTTCAACTCCCAATGGCATGTCCATCTTTCATTATTCTAAAAATTTTGCAAATACATGTAGTTACATGCTTATAATGGTTGTTTTCTCTGCACCAGTGGCTCCATAATGCTCCAATTAGCCAAAAATGACTCTTCCTTCACTCTGAATGGGCGAAAATTGATTCTCCTACTCCTTTTCTCGATTACACCTAGAAAAACTCCACTTATCTGGAGTTAAATTAGTGGTTTCCACCTTTTTGGGTGCACTGCCAAACCTCCGCCTGTTTTAACTATCACATTTAAGGTTGCGTTTGGGGGTGGAAACATGCCAACCCCCAAAACCCGCGGTTACAGTTAACAGTGGAGTAGAACTCGGCATAGACCACGGTTGAATTAGGTCAGAACTGTGGTTGCAGTCGAAGTTTACGGAGACTGTGCAGAGGGTTTAATTGTTTGCATGTGATAAGATTTAACATAAAACTTGAGGATATTGTGGTTGAGGACTGGAGAGTTTGCGTAACTGTCGATTGTAACATTCATTGTTGTCATGTGACCACCATCGTGGGACCGCTGGCGGTCCCAAGCCCTCATACTTCATTATGTTCAACTTGAAATAGAACCTAACTCCCTTTGTAGTTAAGGAATAATGAGTAGAGTGATTGGTGGAGACCTGTGCATGCATGTCGGAGGTCGTGGAGTTGAGCCCTGCAGACCTCAACCAAAATTTTAATATGCCATTACGGGGACACGTGGAGGCCTCAAGGCTGGCCACGTGGCACCCTGTGATTGGCCCTCCAAACCAATGTACAACCAACTAACCAATAAATAAGTGACACTTGTCAACTTGTGGTTGGATCTGGGGAAGGAATATTCCTCAGAATATTCCTTTTACTGACTGGACCTCCACCCTTCTTACTAGGAATCCCAGTCAACCCTGGTCACACTGTAACAAAATTTACGTGTTTTTCATTTCAATCAGAACGTGATATCTCCCTCATATGATATCGGTTTTTTGAACCATTCATGGCGCCGAAATCAAGAAGACTATATCTACGCAACCATCCTAGTTTCAACCCAATCCTATAAATTTGAACTTTGAGCAAAATTTATGAACTCCTGATCAACCATCATGTGTGTCCACATGCTCAACCTCCTCCTCATCCTCCTAAAATCTAAGGCTTGGTATCCACAAGAAAAAACACCCCCTAGTCTCACCCTCTAACTTCCCTCTTCTACATGATGATCCAACCTCTCATCTATGCTTCTCCTTATTTGGCTCATCTGGAAAATGAGGCATGGTAGGATCTTGGATTATCTGCTATTTTTTTATCATTTCTTGCACCCCCTCTAGAATTTCTTGGTTCTGCCTCATCAACTCCTCCATGATCCCTTATGTACTTTTCCCTTTTTGGTCATTGGATTTCCCATACGTTCACCAATCACTGTGCATGTATGTCTAGCACCTCCATGATATTGCTATCTCATTGTTGTAGCGGCTACAACCACCCACCAAAATTTTTCATGTGCTTTGATTTTGGAGCCTTCCTTTCTATCTACGGGAGCTTATATTGTATTATCACCGAGTATTCATGTTTTGATGAAGAATTATCCTTTTCCTTAATTCTTTTGTTTGCTTATTTTCATACTTAGATGATCTTTTAAGTCACAAGCTAACCCTCTGACTTGGCCTTACAATAGCTATGGGCTTGCCTCTAGGAATTATGCAATTTATGAGGGAAAGCTAGCCTTGAAGATTGGATTTTGCAAGCCATACTGGAAGCTATGCCTTGAACTTAGAAATTGCACATTCATGGATGGTAGCCCAACACTACACCCAAAAATTGTGCAATCCATCCATTGAGCTCATAAATTGTGCAATATACTGAGCCAGAAAGTTTCCCAGTTCCCCAGAATTGTGAAATCTTCCCAGCAGTGTGCATGTAAAGTTTCTCAAAAAAGGAAAAAAAGGAAAAAAACATAAAAAGAGAAAAAAAAATCCCCAGAAAATAGGGATTCATTATTGGTTCCCCAGAGGTCGCATAGTTATTATTTTTATATATTTCTGCCAAGTGTTGTTTTTTCCTTGATTTTAGGCATGCACGTTATAAACCCTAATTCGCCCAAATATATTTTATTGACACCTCTAGAGTTCATTTGTACATTCAGTCTTAGATCTCTAGGATTCCCAAGGAGATCAAGGAACCTTTGGTGGAGTTTGCGGCACGTTTCGGGGTGAGTTTTTCATTTGTCGTCTTTTGTCTATTTTTCGGTCGCTTTTTGTAATTTTGCTTCAGTGAGTATTTTTTTTCTTGTTTCTCTTCATGGTTGATGGAATTTTAAATTATATTAGCTTGTAGAAGTTTTGTTTCACTTTTTCATTTTCCTTTCACAAGTGTCACATTTGTTTTTTTTTTTTTCACCAATGGTTGTTGTTTCAGTGACTCTCCTCACATATTTTATTTTCCTTCCATTTATTGAGTTTATGCACTTGATTCTCATTGATCCATCTATACTTAATCATATCTGCACATGAACTTGCATTATCACTTAGATCTTCTTGTTTCCCACACCTTCACTCGGAATATATGCACTTTCCCTTGGCAAATTTTCACCTTGCCCAGCTAGGAATTACACAAGTCTGAGGCTCAAGCTGAGGGCATGGAATTTGGAAATGAAAAATGCGGATTACATGTTGGCCCAACTGTCCATTACGCAGTTCCAGGGCTCAGCCTGCCACCTTGGCCACTGAGACAGCACAATGCATTGTCTCTCCCAGTCAATGTTTGGGCTAAACTACACATTTCAGAGTCTCAATCCTCAGGTTACACCCTTGATTGTTGGGACTGTGCAATGCAAAATTCCCTCAGCCATTTTTCCTCACCTAATCCATAAAATCATGCAATATTTCTAATCAGTTCACCGGTTTTCTTCCTAATCTTTCTTTGAAGGTAGATTTTCAAAAGATAATGTTTTCTTTCCTTGAGTACATTTTCTTTCCCGCAGGTACCACAGTTGTTTAAAACTTCTTTCCAGTAGTCATTGTTACTATGGCACCCAAGGGAGATGCTTCAAAAGATACCACTAAAAGAAATACCAGGGAAGCAGTTGAGAAAATGACAGTAAACTTGCCAGTGTATGTGGACACTCAACTATTTGTGGAAAAGGAGTCAGATCTAACATGGTAGAAAGTTAATGAATATTTTTTAGAAAAGAGCTTCAAGGAAGATCTAGAGGACTGGTAGGTATATCTCAATGTTCAACAATTGGGACTATACATGGTTTCATGCAGATATCCAGCCTTTCCATGTGAAAATGTCATCATCTGGATTGTTTCACATATTGATGTGTAAACCATTACCTTGAATAGTGCTAGGAAATAAGCTTGCTAATTTTTTGGAGGAATATTACCATCTAATGTATCATTTTCTTGAGCTAAAAAAAATTCATAGGCTCATACTTCTATGACACAAAAAACTATGTGGGCACTAGATACATTGTTAAATGTTGGGTGAAAGAGATATCAAAGTTTCAACAGACACCCACCCATTCATACAAGACAAAGTCTCTCATGAGGGCCTACCAAATATTGGTTATCTTATCTTGCATAATCTATGGTCAATAGAGCACGGAGTCCTTTACTGAAGGGTGGGCAGTATTTTTGAATCAGGTTGTGAATGAGGAGAATTCATTTAGATGTTTTGATTTGTTGGCTCGACAGTTGAGATCCCATGTAGCACATACATAAAATCCTCCCAAGGGAGGGAAATCAAGGTTCCGTGTGTCTTCATGTTTACTGGATGCGATATGTGCACAAAATGCATTTCCTGGCATGGACTGGACTTGGACACCACGAGACCCTGTCGTGTATGTCTATTGCAAGCTGCTCTCGGGTTGCAACCATCAAGGATTAATGGAGAAGCTAACTGACCACTTCATCATTCCATTATACAATTTTATATTTGAGGAAGAACCACCTAACAAGTCATCTGGAGAAATGGGGGCAATATCACAGATCATAGATTAGTTTTCCTCACAAGATGACACCTTTCTTAGAATGTTCAATGGTCAGAAGTTGTTGCATATTTTTCCAAGGTAAGCCATCAACAAAATTTTCATGCAATAAGTTTCATATCACCTCTCCACAGGATTGTAAGCAACCTTACATAGGAAGAAGAAAGTGCCATTTACAACTCTTCCTATGTAAGTTGGATTGTACGAGGTCAAGAATTTCAAAGTCGCGGAGACTGAGGGAAAGGTGGTAGAGAAGTTTTCATTTTGTATTCTAGACTTTAATCCGTACGATCCCCATTGTATTTTCAAAGAGAATTGTGCAAGAATATATTATCAATGGCTCAACAGGACATGTCATTAGACAGATGAGGACCCATGGAATAATTTTTATAATGAATCTAAACCCTGCAAGCTAGTCAGTTTAGAAATAACTCCAGTAAAATTCATTCTACAAAAGGCACCAAATCCAGAAGCAATGTCAGCAAAAGGAAGAAACCAAATGTAGGATAAGGAAAAGAGAATAGTTTCTAACATTCCAAGGGAGAGAAATAAGTTTCAAGATGAAACCGGATCCAGCTATTATGAAAGAGGATTTAGTAGTAGACATAAATAGGAAACATAAGATGCAGAGGGAAGAAAAGAGGAAGAGAGAAGAGAAGAGGAGATTGGGGAAAGAAAATAAGAAGTAAGAAGAAGAAGAGAACCATAAGAAAAAATAATAATAGAGGTGAAGCACAATTGTAGAAGTAATAGTGCAGAATAAAGTTGAAGAGCAAGAACAAAAACCAAAACCAGTAGAGAAGGAGAGAGGAAATATGTAGGACCAGGAGCTTTCTCAGTAGATTGAAGAGTTGATTGAGATTTTAGACATGGAGGAGGACCAAAAGCCACAAAATAAATATTTCGACCTGATGTCAATTGAACAACAGGTGACCTTTCAGTATCCACCGCCTCCAACAACAGAGTTAGATCCAAGCGAGGAAAGGAAAGTTGTTCATATTGATTATGCTCTGGTTATGGACACATACAATATTTTGTACGATGAGATTCATAGGTGTTGAAGAGGTAAATCCCCTCTGCGGACAGAGGGGATCCCTACTAGCCCAGAATGGGTCTAGCAACAATCGTCACACGCTATAGTGCAGGTTCCTAATTGCAAATAAACCAACTAGCGATGAAGGCTTACCTGGAATCCAACGCTGTCGCTTGTAGAGAAAGTAGCGCTCCCATTCCTTAGCTCTGGCAAATCACGATCCTCACGATCTCCGTGACCAGACACCTACACATGCAAGGAACACAACAAACACAAGCGTGAAATCCAGTATATGCAACTATATGTCAGTCAGAGAAGACATAACTCATTATCATAATAATCAACAAGAGTGGAACCATAACCAATATTCGCTTATCATTAATCAATCAAAGGAGGATACAACCTGGCTCTGACGCTGAATTCCCCTTCGGAGGGTCGCCAGTGGAACACGTCTCAAAAAATCCTATCGGGAATGGGACAAGCCTCTCTCTTCGGATGTCTCGAAAATAATCTCCTTGCTTGGATTTGGCCTTAAGGGAATGAATCAAGACTCTTGCAGCATTAGGCTCTGATGGCTCTTGGGAACTAGCTTGCAAAGGAGATGAGCAAGCTTTTATAGATGGAGGAAGGGGATTTGGGATCCCTATAATCATGGGATTGGCCCTATCCTCAAGGAAGCTTCCATGAGAGGTGGCAAACCACTTCCTATACATGGAGATCTGGAGCCAAACCTCCCAACACAAATTAGATGCCATTTTATGGATAAGTTAGGGTGAAACTTCCGCCATTTATTTTTAAAAAACACTCCTTAAAATGGTTGGCACGAGTGCGACTCTGAGACAGAGCGCCAATTGGCGCACCCTATTTGAATGATTTCCCCCATTGGCACGGGTACTGAACTGACCTCCCGCGCCAATGCAAAAAGGGGTGTTTTTAGGGTTTTTCACAAGGAGTTGTCTTCAGGGCAATGAAAGCTCATGTTCAGAGGGATGTCATGAAAGTGGTTTCAAGTCATGTCACTGCCCACAGGTCACGGAATGAGCCGTCCAATTGTGCGGGATGGGGAATTGCAGGGACGGTGACAAATTGTTGTGTAACAGATGCCCCCTAAAGTATGAGGCCCGAAAGAGAGAGAGGGGTGAAATGCTTTACAAGAACGTGTCCAACTGAAAACACAGCCATCAGAAAACCTGCGTAGAGAAGTACAACTGATATCTCAATACATGATATATATGTGGTATGGGCACAGCCATCCATAACAGAGTATGTAATAACCCGGATCCAAGGCATGGATGCAGCCATCCAATGAGGACCGATAAATAGACTCAGGTATGGTCGCAACCATCCAATCAGTGAGTCATGTAACTAATCATAAGAATCCACAAAATCGCAGCCTGGATTATAACAGACAGGAATCCAGGGTCTTGTGCTCCATCTCGACCAGAAAAAAGTACAATTTCAAGCATGCGAATATGTGAGCTGAAGTTGAACATGAAAGAACATCGCCTGATTACCAGCCAATGATGAAAGCTATTAACAGACGCGAGATGTACCACCAATGATGACAATGGCCCTCAAGGTACTATAGGTACAATCTATGGCATGTCAATCAATGAGTTGGTGTCGAACACCTGTAGAATCACTTGATCGGAGGCCAATAATGAAAACCTCACGTAGAACGCGAAGAACCTACCATTGAGGCATGCAGGCTCCAAGGTACCAGAAGGGAGTCTCTAGATCAGCTTCCTGGATAATGAGCTGAAGTCGACAGGAAGTGACCTTGATCGAAGGTGGGCCATAGTGTTTCCCACATCATCGATGCGAGACAGAGGAACATAATGTCTTTGTGAATCAAGATCAGATGAGAATCAGAGGAAGGTTGATGCTTGTAGAGGTCAACTTCTCTTGAACATATGGCAGCATGACAGTGGATTTGGCAGTATTTGACATCAAAAGATAAAGGGTCATGATGACAAGGAAAAGAGCAGATGAGAGGTCGAAAGAGATCATCCAAACCCACAGAGGCAAGTGGAAAAAACGAGATGAGATGTCCCCAACCCAACACGAATTCGGACAAGTGCCATGTTCAAGAGCGACATACTGCCGACACGACAATGATGCTAGTTCCATTTTTCCCACCATTTCTGGCGAGTACCTCTTTATTTTTACACAAGCTTGAAGAGGATACCATATGCTCGTTGTATAAGTCCATCCTAGTACATTTAACGAGCCCTAGGAAGGAGAAACTTGAATAACGTCATGATTGACAATTTTCGATGTCATTTAGGTTTGACGAGTCTGACAAAGGGAGAACTCGACGTCTTTTCATGTTTAGAGAGTTTGAAAAGACAGCAAAAAATTAAACTCCAACGGTCCCTTTTCGTAAATAGTTCCTCATATCCGAAAAGGTAGAAAACAATGTCTGAGAAAGCATCCTAGTCGCGATAGGCTAGGGTATTCCTTTTTCGTAAATAATCTATCTCGGCCCGAAAAAGGGGTAAACGTATACTGGGTAGATTTCGTTTCATAACCACTTTAACGAGATCAAAATGACAAGTAACTCAGCAATCTTTTCATGTTTAGAGTGTCAGAAAAGAGCTGAAAGATGGCTCCTCCTGGAGGAACGAGTGGTATAAAGGGTAGCAACTGGTTCCAGAAATGGTGGAACTCCTCAGAACAAATAAAGGTCAAGAGGCTGGCTAACAAGACCACTCATCCCAGCAGTTCCTCAGGAATGGATAAAACAACCAAGTGAAGGCATATGATCGGCCAAGCAGATAGGGACGATGGAATGAGAAAAACAAGGCTCATCTGGCAAAAACGCTGATAAAATGACAATCACAAGAGGTAAAATGGTAATGGTTTCATTTTTACACAAGCTTGAAATCAGAAAACTCTGCTTGAAGTTGGTTTCATTTTTACACAATCTTGAAACAAAGATAAACTATGCTTGAAACCAGTTTCTTTTTTACACAAGCTTGAAACAGAAACAAACTATGCTTGAAAAAATAAGCATGCCCCCAGCATGGTGCCTCAATTCGAGGTACATGCCCCCCAAGCTTCAATCCATATGAAAGGCAGATGGAGTGAAGGTTCAAGTTACGATATCAAGAGAAAGACTCGATTGGGATTTTACGAGAACTTATCAAAGACTCAAATTGAACAGGAAAGTGTTTCATTGTTTTAACGAGGTTGACACATTAAAAGAACTATCCTCGTGACACCTTGTTTCATGGTTTAAGGATCTTGGCACAAGACAAGGAACTCTGCTCCGACAACCTTGTTTCATTTTTTAAGGAGCTTGACACAAGATAAGGAACTCTGCTCCAACAGACCTTGTTTCATTTTTTAAGGAGCTTGACATAGGAAAAGAATCATGCTCCAACCAGCTTGTTTCATTTTTTAAGGTGCTTGACACAAGGAAAAGAACTGTGCTCCGAAAACCTTGTTTCATTTTTTAAGGAGCTTGACACAAGACAAGGAACTCTGCTCTGACAACCTTGTTTCATTTTTTAACGAGCTTGACACAAGACAAGGAACTCTGCTCCGACAACCTTGTTTCATTTTTTAAGGAGCTTGACACAAGACAAGGAACTTTGCTCCGACAACCCTGTTTCATTTTTTAAGGAGCTTGACACAAGACAAGGAACTCTGCTCTGAAAACCTTGTTATAATGAACAAGAATTCATCACTTCCAAGATTTCCACTCCCAATGGAAGGAAAACATTTTGGAAGTCTAGACCCAATGCCCCCAGCACACTATGCACGACGGCATCATCACTGAGTACAGGCACGGGGTAGGTAGCCACATAGTTGACCTGCGGTGGGGCAGATACAACGGGTGGATAAAACCAGGAAGGGATGATAGCGGGCCAACTGCCATATCAGGACCAAAGAACGAAAGTTGATCAATGGTCACGATCCGTCCTTCATGCGGAAAATAGACCACACGAAAAAGGGAGGAGACAAGCGCTCCCATGGAATAGGTGTAATCGCGCCCCAAGAGAAGATTAAAATCCAAGGGGCCTGGAACAACCATCACATCCATATGGATATTTTTACCTCCCAAAGTAAGAGGTAACCTTGGAAGGATCCCTAATGGTTGACTAGTTCTTTTGTTAAATGCCAACAGATTCTGCGTAACGAGCACAAGCGGCGGTGAACCGAAAGCTTTCCAAGTAGTTGAGGATAGAACACGAACAGACGCGCCTTCATCTATAATGGTGCTGGGTATGACCAGACCAAAAGCCTGTAATGCTATCTCGAAAGGCACATAAGACGGAAGGCGATATCCCACAAATCGATTCCAATCAAAGGAAGCGACCAAACTACTTGGAGGGGCTACCATCGAACCAAGATGGTCTTCCCCTGGTGTTACGGAAGAAGAAGGAGCATCCTTCACAAACTCCATCTCGAAAGTGGGAGGGGTATCCTCCGGGACCTCCATCATGGGAGGCAGAGGAGCAGCTTCTTGAGGTACAGGGACAGGAGAATCCTTCTCCAAGTCCGAAGAATCTGAAGAAACAAGAAGAACCTGAGGGATGTGAGGTCCACTCTCAATGGAAAAGACCTGGTGCACCACAGGCGGGTCTAGCTCAACCAATCCCACGACCAATGGTTGGTCGGGGATGGATTATTGAATTTGAATTTCCGAAGGAGCGAGATCGACCAAGGATGACTCTTGACCAATCGTTGAATCAACTGGTGGAGGACTCAAAGAAAGTCGATTATAACCAGCTGGAAGGCATGGTGTAGAACCGGTCGAGTTGTCCAAAACTCTCTTGGCTTCATCCATATAAGGACAAAGGTGAATGGCATGGCGCGCTTCACACAACTTACAGGGATTGGTAATCTTACCCTGCTTCTTAGGAGCCTTACCAACACCAGTTGAAGACGTGCCCCCAACTTGACTCCCAGAAGCCAAAGGCAATGGCGGGTGACCGTTAAACCATACTTCAAGCACCTTAGGAATTCTAGGGAAATCTCGAAGAAGATGGTCTCCCATGCACAACATGCAAGGGAACTTGACTTTCCGCGGAGGGTTGGGAGGTTTGTCAAAAGGAGATGCTTTAGAAGCAATAGCTGTAGCTTTAGCCTCTCTCTTATCAAACTTCTTCTTCTTAGCCACCTGGTTACTCGAATCCAGAATTTCACCAAGCGAAGTAGAAGAGGAGGATGTAGAAACAGGCGAAGAAGGGGAGAGGTCCACCCTGGAATCAACATGATGTTACTCAGGCGGAGGAACTGATTGAACAGTAGCCAAGACATTCGGGACCACCGAGGTTGAAAATAACCACACAGGCAACCCAACAGTTAACCCAGGAAGGGACAACGTTGCCATATAAGGAGCACCAACATTTCCAAAAGGAGGAAAATGACCAGGATTCACATCGGAGGGGATTCCTTGGTTGGTGAACTCTGGAAAAGTTGCCGTCAACAACTCAAAACCGCACACGGGCTAAAAACCAAGGCACACAATCAAACGGCCAACAAGAAAAATCTAAAAGGGCATGTGATCACGGGTGATTTATTTTACCACATTGAAAATTAGAAACTTCATCGTTTCATGTTTTAAGAGTCGAGAAACGGATGAAAGGTGACTCTATCTCTTTCAGTTTTGAAGCAAGCGTGAAAGGACAAGCGCTTGGTGATCTTTTCAAATTTAAGGAGTCAGATAAGATCAAAATGACTGCTCAGGAATGCTAGGCAAAGGGTGTACCAAATAACCGTGAACTGCAATATACACCTTGGTTCAAAATGAAAGAGAAATCAACCAAGGACTTAACGTACGTGCAGGAAATCTCCCCGAATGTTGTGTCCGATGTATCATGGGTATAGGGCGGTAGACTCGGCTTCCTATCGATAAAGGATAGCAACCTATTGGGGTCTCCCTTTATATACGTGATGGTACGGGGAGCACAAGTCCGTACTAGCACTGTCTAAAGCCAAGAGGCGAACGATAGCTACTAGGTTTAAAGACGCTGGAACACGTCTCTAGCCTAGACCTCTAAATATTGCGTTAATGTTTCAATGCTGCCTTAGTGTAAATTGAATAAATTTTAATGTTTATCTTCAATTATGTTTCGGTTTCAAGGCCCTACCATATGTCATCTGATAATCTCCTGTATGCAGCTATATGAGAAAAGAAAACTTTTCAATTCGATGAATTCTATCTAGTTAAGGGAAGAGCTTCAAACAATGATGCGACATAAAACAACACTGCAAACGAAATCTTTTCCAAACTAGATGACTTTGGCTATCCAAAAGTAATCTCAAACATTCAATGATGCGAATAATGCAATGTAATATATGCAAAATCCTCTCTTTTTTTTCCGAAAACTATGCAATTGTAATCTATGCACAATTTCCTTTTCCTTTTCAAATTATAAGAATCCACTCAATGCATTTTTCGATGAAATGAGAATCTACTTAATGCATGCTTTTAATGAAAGATAATGCACTTAATGCGATGTTTTAGCTTTCAATCATTAAACAATGTAATCTAAGTTCAATGATAAATCTCAAAAATACTTTTCAATGCAATGTGATCTAATTCATTTTAACAAAAATAACACTTTGAGACGAAAACTAAATAAACGCAAATCTCCTTAATGAAGGATGAATGCAAAGATATGTAAACAAACACTAATAATTCAATCGTTGTTTCAAACACTTTGTCACGAAATCCCTCAAAAGGTGACAAAACACAAAGAGGACTTCCAAAGCATGAGATCAAAACAAGGCATTCATTCCCTTTCACATCAAACAATCATGGAAATAAGATATTTAAAACAATGAGCAATGTAATATATGCTCATATAGTGAAAATACCGGAAGGGAAAGACACACTGGTGAAGGATTTAGGGAAAAAATCTCAATTTTCACACACCCTGAAATTGGCATGACTTTATCATTGACAACTAGCGCCAACTGGCGCGACTTGCTCACTAACAACTAGCGCCAATGGCAAATTGGCGCGGGTTGCTAACTAACAACAAGCACCAACGCTGAAAAATAAAAAAACAAAGAATTTCTCCCAACCAAGACCAGACTCACCACTTCAAGCAGAATCTCCAAGACTCAAATGAACCATGTAATCTAGGCTCAAAGCAAGACAAAGCGGAATTCGAATGAAGAAGAAGCCATTCACTCAAATAACGCAATAAAAGGATAGAAAACCACCAAACGAATTCAGAGAAGCAATCACAAAGCTGACTAAATAGATAGAAACCAAAAACTCCCAAGGGAGGCTCGACGCACAATAGCACCTAGATGCTCTAGGGCTAGAACGCAAAATCGATAGAAAAGGGCAAACAACCAAAGGAAGAATATCGCAGTCAGTCGAACAAGGCTCCAGAACACTCAAGCAATCAAAAAAGCAAGACCAAACACCTAGATCAGTCTCAGAAGGCTCAAAACAGAGTAAACCCTACTACCTTACAGGATTGGCGCGACTGTAAGGCTGAAACTAGCGTTAGAATGGGATTGGCGCGAGTAATACACTGACAACATGCGCCAGTGGGTGCGACTGTCACACTAAAAAGCACGCCAGCCGAGTTTACTAAGGAAAAATAAAAAATAAGCAATCCAAGAAGCAGACCAGTGATGGTAAAGCTCAAACCAAAAGCCAAACTCACAAAAAGAGCCAGCCAAAAGAGCTGATCAAGCAAGCAGAAACGAGAAACAACCGAAAAGACAAGACAATACTCCAAGTGTTCAGTTCATAAACTAAACCGGAGATTGACTGAAGCAGCTTTGATCTACTTCGCTAATGCAGAGCAATAGCGTTTCGAAGGCTATCTGGCTAACTTCAGGCTCCATCTGTAGCTTACAAAGCGGAACAATAACAAGCTAGACGATCCCCAGCGGAGTCGCCAATTTGTTGAAGAGGTAAATCCCCTCTGTGGACAGAGGCGATCCCTACTAGCCCAGAACAGGTCTAGCAAAAATTTTCACATGCTATAGTGCAGGTTCCTAATTGCAAATAAACCAAATAGTGATGAAGGCTTACCTGGAATCCAAAGCTGTCTCTTGTAGAGAAAGTAGCGCTCCCATTCCTTAGCTCTGGAAGATCACGATCTTCACGATATCTGTGACCAAACACCTGCACACACAAGGAACACAACAAACACAAGCGTGAAATCTAGTATATGCAACTATATGTCAGTCAGAGAAGACATAACTCATTATCATAATCATCAACAAGAGTGGAACCATAACCAATAGTCACTTATCATTAATCAATCAAAGGAGGATACAACCTGGCTCTGACGCTGAATTCCCCTTCGGAGGGTTGCCAGCGGAACACGTCTCGAAAAATCCTATCGGGAATGGGACAAGCCTCTCTCTTCGGATGTCTCGACAATAATCTCCTTGCTTGGATTTGGCCTTAAGGGAATGAATCAAGACTCTTGCAGCATTAGGCTTCGATGGCTCTTGGGAACTAGCTTGCAAAGGAGATGAGAAAGCTTTTATAGATGGAGGAAGGGGATTTGGGATCCCTATAATCATGGGATTGGCCCTATCCTCAAGGAAGCTTCCATGAGAGGTGGCAAACCACTTCCTCTACATGGAGATCCGGAGCCAAACCTCCCAACTCAAATTAGATGCCAGTTTATGGATTAGTTAGGATGAAACTTCCGCCATTTATTTTTAAAAAACACTCCTTAACATGGCTGGTGCGAGTGCGACTCTGAGACAGAGCGCCAATTGGCATGCCCTTTTTGAATGATTTCCCCCATTGGCGCGGGTACTGAACTGGCCTCCCGTGCCAATGAAAAAAGGGGTGTTTTTAGGGTTTTTCACAAGGATTTGTCTTCAGGGAAATGAAATCTCATGTTCAGAGGGATGTCATGAAAGTGGTTTCAATTCATGTCACTGCCCACAGGTCATGGAATGAGCCCTCCAATTGTGCGGGATGGGGAATTGCAGGGACGGTGACAAATTGCTGTGTAACAATAGGAATATTGTACAAGTGTGTAAGAAGCACTTTCTAGATGACCTTGCATCGTCCGCATTCATTAGAGAGAGGACACTAGGAAGAACCCTAATGCCATTTCCAAATCCAACTTGGCCTTCATAGGTGCAACAAGTTAAAACCCTCAGTATTTTATGGCCAAGAATAAGAAATTGGGGCATAACTTAAATTTTTTTAGGAAAGAGGTAGAACAACTCTGTGCATTAGCTTAGAATGTACCTTCCACACATGTATACTTGGAGCATATGAGAGAAACGATACTTGGTGAAGTATCGACACTTGATGAAGTATCGACACTTGGAGAGACCATGCAAAACCTCTATGAGGATATTGTCACCGTACATAAGGAAGTTTTACACTTGCATGTCTTACAACAATAGTGTAAAGAATTTTTCAAAACTCTTACGAATGTATAAGCTGCCATCATGAAGTTGCATGAATAGTCAATGTGATACAAAGGGGCATTGCTTGACTTGGGAAAGAAAATGAATCAACAGGGATAGTTGAATGTTGATCTAGAACATCAAGAAACTCACCTCCCCCATTGGTAGCATTCAGGCCTCATATGTACGGTTATAAAAAAATTTGGATTTATTGGTGAACTCACACAGGATCCCATCAGTTTTCTCGCTCACAGAATCCAAACCAAGGAACTAGGTCAGGAAGGAGATCAAAGAGTTCTTGGAGAAACTTAGATAGATTTCCACCAAGGAATAGTTGGAGCTAAACAGACAGAACATGAAAAACTACATCGATGGTCCTGTCCAAGTTAGAACAATGTTGATCCTACAGGAGAAGGAAGTTCAAACAGGTTCCAAATCATTGTACTCAGATACTATGGAGGCTAAAGTCTGCTTCCAACCAGACACCATCATACAATTTGGGGATGTCATTACACAGTACTAAGCTTGGCATTGATATGTGACCAAGAAGCATCAAGTGGAAGTTCTTGAGCTATAGTTTCCCCAAAATCAAGCATTATAGTGTTTTATCTTGTTAGGTTTTGAAGTTGTCTCTACCATATTATGTCTTATATGGGTATGAGTGTAATATGTAATATTATTTGTAATTAATTGTAAAGTGGAATTCCACGTGTCCATTGTGGAATGTGAAGAGTCATGATGTAATGTAATGATTCATTTAGTTAAGAAGTTAAAGATTCATGAGGGGAGTCCAAGATTCACAAAGGGGAATGTGAAGAGTCACCCCATTTTGTTATAAATATATCCTCATAGCTCATGTAAAGGGATTTTGGGAGCCAAGATTTTGGATAGGCTTAATCTACAAAGGAGCTTGGGAGTTTTTTGAGAGCCTTGGCTTCTCCGTAGTGTAGAGGGAGTATATTTATTTGGAGGAACAAGTGATGTTGACTTCACATTACACTATTGGGGATAGTGGCTCCTCAATGGTGTATGTATGATTGGAACTTTCACTTTTAATAAAATCTTAGAGTCGACACACTTTCATGCATATGTTTTGAATATAGTAGGATTATTCTTGTTGTATTTGTAATGTAAGTTATTTAACTTATACTTATGCTTATGGACTATTTCATTTGCATCGGTACAAATCTTGTTGAACGTGTGATGTTGTATTATTTCATCACTGTTAAATTGTGAAATAATTTGCATATTAGCTTGTGACGTCATTCATGCTCATTTTTTCCCTTTCAAGATGCGTACTATTATAGGCTTCTAAGGGGCTCAGTTCTTTTCCCTTCATGTGTTGGAACCTTCATGCATCGCACTTCACTTTCCATAGGGTCACATACCTACTCTCACCAAAGTCACCATACATCACTCTATGTGTATTTGCAGCCAATGAATATCATTAACACCCACTGGATCAGAAACCAAACCATAGATCCAGATGGGACTCCTACACCAAATGATGTGAGGTCTAATTGGGACTTCATATAGGGGAGATCCCTTAAATATTGGCGGGTCCAACACCATAAAAATTTCTGGGGCTAGAAGGAGGGCCAGATGACAAGATGAGCCCATGAAGTCTATTGGAATGTTCACACTCATTTATGGCTTCCTCCCATATCTTATCCCTGACATGTTTTTCGAGAACCACAAAACTAAAAGTTCCAGTGGATCTTATTAATGACTTTTCAAGTCTGAAATTCGATGGCAAGGGTGGAACAACCTTCTTTGAGCACAACGCTCGCTTTCTTTATTTTTGCACAAAACAAAACATCCACTATGAGGATCTTTCTTGTAGATTGTTCACTCTCACGTTCAAAGGACGCGTAAGGGAATGTTGTAACACATTTCCTGTCACCTCCATACACTCTTTTGAACATCTTGCCACAAAACTGTTTCACGCCTTTGATGTGTATGATCATAAGTTTGTGCTTAAGAAAATTGTGCAATTACGAAAAAAACCCGAAGAATCTCTTGAGGATTTTCACGATCATTTCATTCATTTTTGCTTTGAATTTCCTGAGGATGAAGTTTCGAGACCTTTTTTGCTAGATATATTCAAATTTTTTGTTCACATTTCGAATAATCCACACGAATATGAATCTTCAAAATTCTCCCAAAATACCTCAGTATTAGAGCTTCTAAATATGTGACGGACGAGGTTGCTACTCAAAGTGACCCTCTGTATCCTTCTCATAAAGAAACTATATTTCTGCAGGTTGAGGTGGGATAGATTGAGAATTCATCTGTTGATTTACCACCATCTCCTCTCACCCCACATATTCAGAATTTCAGCACAGGTTGGGACTACGAATCTGATGTTTGCGATGAAGTGTTATCCCATTGTCCTCCATCCTTTGGTTCCTTTAGTCCCCCTAGTTGTGAGTTGTTGTTTTCACCTGTTTCAAATGTATCTTTTGATGTTCATGAAGATCAATATCTGGATGAGGTTGATGTCTCACAATCAACTTGCAGTATCATTTACAATGACTATGTGTGGGAGTTCACATCTGAACAATAATATGCGATGAAGGATGATTCTTCTCCTTCCACACCTCTCCCTCATCATGGAATTTTCCACGATTGTGTCATTCATGTTGAATCTTGTGGAAAATTATTTATTGATGATACTACTTCCTTCAACTATTATCATAACACGTGGAATGTCAATTTTCCATCCAACTAAGGAGAGGAAATTTTTTCTCTTCTTGATTTCCCCAATCCATCATCTCATCATTCTGAAAACATAGGGGGTGAAATTTAATGTTTTTAGTATTCCCCTCTCTACAATTCTTAATATCATGAGGATTCCTCTATTTTTTATCTTGAACTTTCTGATCATGGTTTTCATGATCCTTTCAATGATTCATTCAGTCATGACTATGATTTTTCTGCTATCGATCTTTCTCATCCATCGGTCTTTGATGATCCATATTGTGATGAGTTGGAACTTCCATAAGTTGTCGAGGAACTTCAACCCAAGATTATGATTATGTCAGGTTTTATTAGTCTCAAGGTCAATTCCATATCTGATCAGAATAGTGTTGAATCTTTCAAGGCTCCTCATCACTTTGTCACGCACATTGAAAATCAATCTCTTTTACAATTTTCGCATCCTCCATCGGTATTGCATGATCCTATCACTTAGTCATTGGAGGATTCATACCTGGCAAGCATTGCTGCAAAATAAAAGTTTTTTTCTTTATTTATGTTCACCTATTTCTACAGTTCGAAAGTTTTTTCTTGCGTGTATTTGAGTCGCACTGTGTTTGAACACCATAATGCATCCGCAGAATGCCTTCCATGCACGTTTATTTCAAAATTTTCTGCGTGCACTTTCAAACTTCAAACGTTTTGTTTTATATTTCCTTATCTCTTTTTTTTGTTGTTACGTTTGAATATCTTTCTTGGTATGAATTCCCTTGCTTACATAGCCTAGCCAATCCGCTGGTGGTTACACTGGAAGTATAATTTCACGTAGGTCTGGATTATTCTCTCATTAGTTTGGGAGTAGGAGTAGTTGTTCATTTTTCTTTGTTGTTTTGATTTGTTTTATTTTTCTTTTATTTACTTTCCACTCCACTCTTTTCCTTTCTTTTCGTTGTCTTTATTTTCACTCGCAGGATAGCTTCCACATGAGACCATGTTTGATTTTAGAGCAAGCATGGAGAAGTCCAAGAGGAACAAGAGGAAATTTTACTACTATAAACACATGGTTATCTATATATTCCCTCTATTTGTATGAATCTTGAATTATAATACTCGATGATACTCTGATGGAAAATACATTCTTTTCAGAGAAAATCGCAATGGAATAATGATGTTTGAATTTTTAACTAGCATCAGCTACTCTAATCGGTATTTTGTTTTTTCGGTTAATCCTTCTCAACTATGTCGAGTAGAGTAAGGAGGGGAGGAAAACCTTAACAAGTGTGTCAGAGGTGTATATAAATATCCTTCTCTGAAGGGAAAGCCTCTTCTTCTCTCAATAAGTCAGGATTTCTATTCTGCCCCATGAAATAAATAAGTGCCTTTGCCAGTTATATGAACATAATAATAATAATAATAATAATGATAATAATAAAAATAAAGGGCGAAATAATAAAAAGGATTATTGCGCAGAGAGGTGAAGTAATCAACTCTGCTGGGGTACTGTCCAGGCTCGTTGGCAGAAAAGCAATGTTTATGTTCCTAAAGTGATTCTGTTGGGGTACAGTCCAGGCCTGCTGGCAGCGCAGCAACACTAGAGATGAAAATTGAGACTTTGACATTTTCTCTACTTATGCATCTATATACTCATCATCCCCAATCGAAACAACTAATTTTGACTTTCCTTGGTTGGTGTGTTGCTGATGAAGAGAATGGTAGGAAATATATCTTTGACTCAAGTTAAGTGAAGAAACTATGGTAATAAATGAACTAAACAATACTTCCTGAAGTGTTAGACCTGTCACTACATGAGACAAGACTCATACATAGAGATGGATTTCTACCAGTGTGTCGCCAAGTGTTGTGGCACCTAAAACCAACCTCCAAAATTTTTCCCATGCTTTGATTTTGGAGCCTCCATTTCTGTCCACATGAGCTTATCTTATACTGTAGTCAATAATTCATGATTTGATCAAGACTTGTTCTTTTCATCAGTGCTTGTGTTTTCTTATTTCCATAGTTAGCTGATCTTTTAAGTCACAATCTAACCTTCTGACTTGGCCTTAAAACAGTTCTATGCTTGCCTCCAAAACCTACGCAATCCATGAGGGAAAGCCAGCCTTGATGATTGGAATTGTGCAATCCAGACTGAAAGCTCTGACTTGAGCTTACATTAGGAGAATTTTGAGGTCTAAGATGGGCCTCCAAAGAAAATGTACAACTAAAAAACACTTTATAAGAACCAATAAGATTCAAGATGATGATGTCAACCATGGGGGGTGATTTACCATTTTTGGAGTAATAAAGTAAAAATATTAAACAATAATATAATAATAATACTACCTTTTCAACTCGTATTTTCAACTTATCTCCCTAATATTTTACTCAAATTTCAAGCAAGAGTACTCGTTGGATGCAAAATTTAATTCCCCATCCAAGGAGTACCCATGTTCCATACTTTTGATGGACCCTGCTACAAGGAAAATTATAAATACATGAAAAAACGTGATTGCAATCACATTTTTTATGTATTTATCATTTTCTGTGTACTAGGGTCCATCGAAAGTATAGAACATGGATACTCCTTGGATGAGGAATCAAAATTTTCATCCAACGAGCGTTGTCACTCAAAATTTGAGTAAAACCACAGGGAGATAAGTTGAAAATACAAGTTGAAAAACTAGTTTTTTATTTTTTCCCTCTAAAATTTGATGATGTAATCAATATTTTTTTAAGAGGCCCATTTTAGACTTCAAAATTCCCATAATGGAAATTGCGCAGTCATGGATGGCAGCTCAACACTGACCCCATAAATTTCACAATCCATCCATTGAGCTCAGAAACTGTGTAATGTACTGAGCCAGAAAGTTGTCGAGTTCCCCAGAATTGTGCAACATTTCCGACAGTGTGCATGAAAAATTTCTCGAAAAAAGAAAAAAAAAAGAGAAAAAGAGAAAAAGAATCCCTAGAAAATAGGGATTCAATATTAGTTTCTCGAAGGTCACACAGTTACTATTTTTAGAAATTTCTGCCAACTGTCATTTTTTCCTTGATTTTAGGCATGCGCATCATAATCCCTATTTCACCCAAATATATATATATATATATTTTTTAACTGTAACGGATGTGGATGTTATTTATATGCGAAAAGGAGAATGGGTCTTTGCCGTGGCGACCCCTATTACATAGCTATTATCCTTCTTATGCTGATTTTGAGATATAACAATTTCACGGATTTTGGAAGGTACTTTCCCCATTTACAATTAATATCCCTTTCATGAGGGTGCAGCCTTTGTTCGCCATCTGATCTGCTTCACTGTTGGAGTTTCTGAGGACATGATAAAACTTGTATGAATCAAAGTCTAGTAAGACTCTCTTCAATCTGCCCATGATTTTGTTGAGACCAGCATTGCTGAAAATATCCTCCTTGATTAATTTTTTAATTAAAATTTCTGAGTCTCCGAAGACTTGGAGGTCTTTGGCACCTTTCTCTCTAGCAATAATACAAGCTTTGAGAAGCCCGAGGATCTCAGCTTGATTTTTAGTTTTCAGTCCTAGACCCCAGGAGAAAGAATCTCTATGTGACCCATCCGTGGAGTAGATGACCCCGTCTGCACCTGCAGCATCGGGATTCCCTTTGGACGCCCCATCAAAGAATATAGTGGTTAATTTTTGAGCCCTCCACCAATTTTGGAAGATGTCATCTGGAACTCTTTTTCGCCAATCCGGGTTAGCTTTCTGGGGGGTGAGGAGGTACTTTTGGGGATGTGGCTCAAGGGCTAGCCACCTCTTTTCTTCTGGTGTGAGCAGAGGATCTTCTTTGTAATACTATTGTTGAACCGCTTCCAAGAGGAGAGACTTGGCTTTGGCAGCAACTTGAGTCGGGGAATGATGCAAATCTTTGAAGAACTGTTGGTTACGAGCCAACCAAAGCTGCCAACAAACAAATTTGGGAAGAGCTATCCAAACTTTGTGCCAGAAAGACTTGGGAGGGATACGATGAGGGTAGCAGGTACTCCATGAAGCAAAGAGATCCGAGACAGAGATCTGTGAAGGGAAAGAGATATGAAAGTCTTGAAGTATAAGACCCCACACCTCTTTGGCAAAGAGGAAATCCAAGAAAATATGCTGGGCAGTTTCGAGATTACATCTGCAAAGCACGCATCTATGAGGCCCTTCGATCTTCCTTTTAACTACATTGTCTCCCGTTAAAATTTTATTGTGAGCCAGAGTCCAGAAGAAAAAATTTACTTTTGGAAGAGCTAACGGCTCCCAAACTTGTTTCCAAAAGGTAGGAATTTGATTGCTGTTCTTAGAGCCCTGTAAAGCTCTATAGCCCTCTGCTGTTGTATACACTCCTGTCTGGCCCCATCCCCAACTGTTCTTCATGTATCTGTTGACCGGAGCGGCGTCTTCAAGCAGATCCTCGAGCAAGTTCTGTTGAACGCTTAAACGAGCAGGGACTCCGTGTAAGTCCCAGCCTGCCTAATCACCACGATTGTCCCAGTTTGACAGATCGAAAACGTTGTTTACCCCTGCTCTTTCCAACCAATTTCTGAGATCAGCAATTTCCTCGTTTTATGCCAGAGGATCACACCCCATGATGCGATCATTCCACAGGTGAGTGCGCTTACCATTACCAGGAATTATGTACATGAAATTTTTGAAAAATTTGCTACTTTTGCAGTAGAGCTTCCAAACTTGCGTGCAATTTACATAACTGTCCAATTGCATTTTCCTGAGGGCGTCATTGTCTGCGTATTTTGACCGTAAAATAACACTGACAGGATGAGAGGGATCGTGGATCATCTTCCATAATATCTTGCCTCCCAGCGCTGTGTTAACAAGGGAGGGATCACGTATTTGCAATTCACCCTCAGCAATCGGCCTCTTAACCATGTCCCAGTTAACTAAATGCATTTTTTTGTCATTGTCTTTCCCACCTTGCCATAAGAAATCCCTAAGGAGAGTAGAGTTTTGCTCCATTACATTTTTTGGAGCCAGAAGAAAATCTGCTTGATAAATAGGAAGAGCTGACAGCTGAGATTTGATAAGGATTATTTTTCCGCCTTTTGTTAACCAGTAGCCTCCCCAAGAAGTTATTTTAGATTTAATTTTTCTGATGATGTCATTCCAGAGGGACCTATTATTCACGCCAGAGGAGATAGGAAGACCAAGGTACCTGAACCTGTCCCATTGAGCATGTCCTTTGAACCCGAGAAGCTTTGAAATGTTAGTGATCTCTTGCTGATCAGTATTCCAACTGAAGATTTCACTTTTACTCTCATTAACAAGAGCGCCACAAACCCTGCAATAACTTCTCAGTACAGAGTCGAAGGCTTTCGCAATTCTGGAGGAAGCACCTCCAAGGAGCAGGGAATCATCCGCAAAGAGAGCGTGATTCAGAGGGTTTGAGGCCCGGGAGGGAGCCAGAGATTCTTTCAGCTGAGATTTTTCTGCTGAGGGAATCTGCCATAAGGATGTACAGGAAGGGAGAGAGAGGGCATCCCTGCCTGATACCTCTCTGCGCTTGGAAGAAATTGGTTGGGCGACCATTGATAAGGGGAGAAATCCACGGGGAATCAATACATGCTTTTATGAGCTGAAAAAAATGCTAAGAGAAGCCAAAAGAGAGCAAAAATTTTCAAAGGAACAAGTGATTAACTCTATCGAAAGCGTTTGCCATATCAAGTTTAATCAACATACCTTTCTCCCCTCGTTGTTTGCTTGAATGAATGGTCTCCTGAACTTGAATAATGTTATCCATAATGTGCCTGCCTTCCACGAATCCGCCTTGAGAACTGGAGATCAATCTTTTGAGCAGGGGCTTGATTCGATTTGCTAAGAGTTTGGCGATAATTTTGTAAGAAGCATTACACAGCGAAATAGGCCTAAATCTTGCAAATGAATCAGGATTGGTTTCCTTGGGAATTAAAGCTAGGTAGGTGGAATTGGTTCCTCCTCCTATCTTAGCTTTTTTCATGAAGCCTCTTATCATTTTAAGGAGATCAGCTTTGATAATTTCCCAACAAGATTTGTAAAAATGGATTGTAAATCCGTCAGGCCCAGGGGCCTTGTCGGCTTCCATGGACCAGATTACATTGATAATTTCATCCTCAGAAATGGGACTACAAAGAGCTATATTTTCTTCAGGGTTGACGAGAAGAGGGATATTAGAGAGGAAGTCAGTAGCTTCCTCGTCATTGCCTTGGATTCCATCGTTGTATAGATTCCTGAAATGAGTTTCAGCAGCGCCTTTAACCTGGTTGAATCCTTTGCAGACTTGGCCCTTCGAAGTTTTAATTTCAGCTATATGATTCCGGGACAGTCTAGCTCTATATTGTTGGTGAAAAAAAGAGGTGTTCCAATCACCTGCCTTTAGCCATAGACTTCTGGATTTTAGCCTCCAGTATTCTTCTTCAGCTCGGAAGGATTGGTAAGTGGATTGTTGAGCTTTTACTTCCTTTTCCAAGAGCTCTGTTGTGATGTCTTTATTTTCCATTTCTGTTTGCAGGGAGTGCAACATCTGAACTACCTCTTTTCTTTGACTGGTTGGAGTGGGATCTGGCTTTTTTATCCATTCCTTCAACGCATGTTTTGTGGCCTTCAACTTTTTTTCCCAGACATAGCTAGAGGAGCTAGAGGAGCCTGAGAAGGGTTTAGCCCATGCAGATTTCACAGTCTCCAAGAAGCCCACTCTCTCGATCCAAAGAGGACTGAAACGAAAAGGAATGGGACCCAGATCTTCTTCATCTTCCAGTAGAAGTTGTATTGGCTTGTGGTCTGAGGTCAATTTGGGTAGAATTTTTGTGATGATGATCTTTTTTTTCATCATAAGGGCGTTTTGAACCAGAAATCAGTCCAGGCGGGCAGAAATGTGATCCGGGCCAACCCGATTATTTGACCATGTGAAAATCCCGCGGACTGGAATGAAGTCTAAGAGATCCCAGCTCTGGGAGAGCTCCTCCATAGTGGCCAGCATGGAATCTCTGGAGCTGGAGCCACCCCTCTTCTCTTTTGGTTTCAACACTATATTAAGATCTCTCGCTATAATAATGTTGCTAGGGGAGTGCTGCTCTAGAAAAAATGAGAGAGAGTTCCAACATTCTCTTTTTTTAGAGTAATTTACAGTAACATAAAGATTGAAGAGGGAGATGGTCAACTTAATAGCTTTATGCATCAGTTCCGTGAAGATCCAATGCTGAGATTCTTGAAAATTGTGGAGCTGGAAGGTGCATTCTGACCAAAGAGTAGCCAGCCCTCCGGAAGTGCCCTTGGCGCTGACTGCCTTACCTGTACTTTTATTCCACTTTGAATTACTGATATCTAGAAGGGCTTGCCCTTCAATCTTAGTCTCTTGGAGCATGAGAATGTCTGAGGGTTCTGTTTTCAATAGGTCCTTGACTGCTTCTATTTTAGAGGGATTCCCCAGTCCTCTGCAGTTCCAAGAGACAAGCTTCATTATTTACTTGGAGGAGGGTTGGGACCTCCCTTGGAAGGCCTCGGTCTGATATTTCGTCCAATGGAAATTTCTATTGTGGCCCGACTTCCTTGAGTTTTGAGTCTTTCGGCCTCTTCTTCTCTCATTTCTTTGCGGGATTTCCTTCCAGCTCTTTTAGAGGGGCGCTCATAGGTTTCATCCTTCGAGGATCCTGAGCTTTCTATTGCTTTTTTCCTTGTGACTTCTGCATATGAGGGATTGGATGGACTGCCTTGGATGGCTTCGGTCTACATTGCTTTCCCTCCTTCTTTGCTTGGGGGGGTGCTTTCTGCCTGTGCCAGATTTTCCTGTTCTGAGACTGCTGGGTTGATCTGAGTGCTTGTTGTCCCTTTTGGGTTTGCTTCGTTTTCCTGGTTGGGCTTGGAACTGCTTGGAATCCCTGTCGTATTTCCTTTGCCGGCACCTTTTTTGGGTGTGTTGTTTTCTGAACTAGAGTCCATTGATCCCCATTTTGGTTGTCTGGTTGCTCTTCGGCCTTTTTCTTGCAGTGCTTGGCGAAGTGTCCGTGCCCATGACAATGTCGACATTTGAAGGGGATCTGCTCGTAGTCCAGTTCCTGTACATGCATCCATCCAGCGACAGTGAGCTTGATTGCTTCTGGTAACCCCTCCTCTAGGTCAACTTCAACGCAGATGCAAGCGCATGAGTACTGATCTTTTCTTGCTGCTTGGTCTATGTATTTACCCAGCACATTTCCGATGTTCTCAAGGGAGTCCAGCAGTGGAGAGGCAGATGGGGGAGCCTCACCCATATCGGGACAGCAGAAGGGACATCCTGGGAAGGGTCAAAGTCTGGGGACCATTTGTTTAGATACAATCCCTACGGTCCCATGAAGTATGGGCCATTTCTGAATATTAAGCTTCTGTCTTCCGGGCTTTCGAACACAAAGACAAAGAATCCTTTGCCAACAAAGTAGCTTTTGACACCCTCTTTGATCAGTGGGTTCCAGTTTCTTTATGTCCAGTCTTCTACTGACTTAGGAGAAGGCCAGAGGCCCGTGAACTGGCCAATGAGGCCTCTCTCGGCCAGATTCAAAGCTGCTTTGCACGTCTCTTCTTCAGGAAGGGCCACTGAGGGGATCGTTTCCATCTTCTTAATGAACTTCTGTTGAGTCACCGAAGGAGCACGATTCAAACCTGCAACTACCATAGCACGGAACGCAAGCACCTCAGGAGGCGGATTGGAGTGGGGGGTAGAGCCCCCGCTGGTTTCCATGTTCGCTGAAGGGCGCAGCAGCCACCGGGGCGCATGAAGTAGCACCCTGCAACCCGAATTCTTTCTGAACGCAGAAAACACAGAAGAGATCGAACAATGGGAATTAAAGAGCCCCTGCAAAAGCCAGGAATCCAGAAGAACAGGGGCAATGCGCCGTGCAGGAAGGCCAGTGCGCCGCGCAAGGTCAATGCGTCGCGCGCAACCAAAAGAAGCACTGGGAGGCCGACTCCAAGCGTCGCGCCTACCCAATGCGCCGCGACTCCCAGTAAAAGTGTCGCGCAGGAACAACACCAGATCTGGAAAACCCTGCACACAAGTGGAAAGCAACGAAGCCCTCCAGAGGAGCCAGAGCGCCAAGACAGGCGCGGCCTCAAGCGCAGGGGAGATCCAGTTGCAGAGCGATGGCTAGGACTATAGTATATATATGTGTGTAACCCAAATATATTTAATTTACACCTCTAGAGTTCATTTTTACATTTGATCTTAGATTTCTAGTATTCCCAAGGAGATCAAGGAACCTTCGGTGGAGTTTTCGTCATTTTTCCGGTTGAGTTTTGCATTTGTAATATTTTTCCGCTTTTTTTTCATTTTTCTTCTGTGAGTGTTGTTTTGCTTGTTTTTCTTCATGGTTTTTGGCATCTTAGCTTATATTATCTTGTAAAAGCGTTGTTTAAATTTGTCATTTTTTTTCACAAGTGTCGCATTAGTTTTCTTGTTTTTACACTAGTTGTCATCGTTTTGGCGACTCTCCTCACATTTTTTATTTTTCTTTATGTTTATTGAGTTTCTCCACTTGATTCTCATTATTCCATATATAATTAGTTATATATGTGCTCGAACTTGCATTATCACTTAGATCTTCTTGTTTCCCATACCTTCACCGAGCATATCTGCATTTTCCCTTAGCCAATTTTCACCTTGCCCAGTTGGGTATTACGCAAGTCTAAGGCTCAAGCTGAAAGATTTACCTCTAAGACTGCGCAATTCATAGTACAGGCTAACCCAACTGTGCATTTTGTAGTTTTAGGGTTCAATCTGCCACCTTGGCTACTGAGACTATGCAATTTGTAGTCTCTCTCATTCATTTCCTATGTTTAACTGTGCATTGCATAGTCTCAAGCCTCATCCTGAACCCTTGACTATTGGGACTACGCAATGAGAAGTTCCCTCAACCAATATCCCTCACATGATCTAGAAAATCATGTAATCTAGCTCATCAGTTCACTGGTTTGCTGCCTAATCTTGATTTGAAGGTAGATTTGAAAAGCTAATGTTTTCTTTCCATAAGTGTATTTTCTTTCCCACAGGTACCATAATTTTTTAACACTTCTCTCCAATAATCTCTATTACCATGGCACCCAAGAGATTTGCTTCAAAATATACCACTGAAAGCAGTACCGAGGAAGCAGTTGAGAAAACGCCATTCATTAGGGGAATTTTGAGGTCTAAAATGGGCCTCCTAAGGAAAATGTACAATCAAAATTCACTTTATGAGAACCAATCACATTTTAGGGGGTGACACCATCCCTAATGGTTGAGGTGGCATTGTTTGAGTTAGGGGTACTTACTTGTCACATTCTCAATGGTGGATAAAAACTCATGGTTAACCATGGTAGTGCTCTAAGTACTTTTAAAGTCAAAGTAAAGTACTTATAATAAATTTCATTTCACACTTTCTGAATAAAAATATATTATTGTCATTTCATGTTTCTTGAAAGAAACAATACATATCCCTATATATTTATTATATTATATTATATTATATTATTTTTATATAGTATATTAATTACATGTTATTATACAATTCAAATAATATACATTTTAATTAATAACATATAAAATAATTAAGAATTTATAAATTTATATTTATATTTTATTTTAAGTTATTTAAGTACAAAGGACAAATGCATTAGTTGTTCAATGATAATGATTTTTTCTTGAAAATCTCATTCTTATTTATAGTCACATCAATACAATTTTTTTATTAATTTTATTTTGGTACAACCTTTGAATTTAATTTAACTATGGTTACATGGATTGTGGTGCAAAAATTGAATTGAAAATTCATAAATATTATTTTATTGGTTTAGCTATTATTTTATTATTTCCTTAGGAGGCCCATTTTAGACCTCAAAATTCCCCTAATGAAACTTTCCAGTGTATGTAGACACTCAACTATTTGTGGAAAAGGAGTCATATCTAACATGGGAGAAATTTAATGAATCATTTTCAACAAAGAGCTTCAAGGAAGATCTAGAGTACTGACAGTTAAATCTCAGTGTTCAGCAGTCAGGACGATACATGGTTGCATGCAGATATCCAACCTTCCCATGTGCAGATGTGATCAGCTGGATTGTTTCACATATTGATGTGAAAACCATGGCCTTGAACAATGCCAATAGACAGAAGATTGCTACTTTTATGGTGGAATATTACCATCTTATGTATCATTTTCCCGATCCAGAAACACTCATGGGACCATAATTTTATGCCACCAACAACTATGCCAACACGAGAGACATTGTTAAAGGTTGGGTGAAAGATCCATCAAAGTTTTGATAGACACACACCCATTCATATAAGACAAAGTATCTCACGAGGGCCTACAAACTCTTGGTTATCTTAGTTTGTAGAATCTACGGTCAACAGAGCACATAGAACTTTCCTGAAGGGTGGGAAGTATTATTGAATTAGATTTTGAACGAGGTGAAGTCGTTCAACTAGTCAAATTTTTTGGCTCAACGATTGAGAGCCCATGTAGCACATGCTCGGAATCCTACCAAGGGTGGCCAAGCAAGGTTCTATATGTTTGCATGTTTAATAGAAGTTATTTGTGCACAAAATTCATTTCCTAGAATGGACTGGATGTGGACACCACTAGAGCATTTCGTGTATGTCTATTGCAAGCTTCTCTCAGATTGTAGTCATCGAGGAGTGATGGAGAAGCTAACATACCACTTCATCATTCTGCTATATAAGTTTATATTTGAGGAAGAACCACATTGCATGTCACATGGATAAATGGATGCAATATCGGAGATCGCAAATATCGGATGGCACCTTCCTTAGAATGTTTGGTGGTTAGTATTCGCCACATATTTTTCCAAGGTAAGCCACCGAAAAACTTGTCATGCAATAAGTTTCATATCATCTCTCCACATGGTTTTTAGTAGCATTGCAAAATAATAATAAGGCACCATAGAAAAATCATCCTAAACAAGTTGGATTGTACGTGATCAAGAATCTTAAATTCGCTGAGACCGAAGGGAATGCGATAGAGAAATTTTCATTCAGTATTTGATAATTTAATTTGTATGATCCTCATGGTATCTACAAAGGCCACTGTGTAATAATACATTATTAGTGGCTCAACGATACATTTCATTGGCTGGAGTAGGATCCATTGAAGAATTTCTATAATGCCTCCAAACCCCGCGAACTATTCAGTTTAGTAGGAAATTCAATAGGTCACTCTGCATAAGGTGGCAACTCCAGAAGCAGTGCTAACGGAAGGGAGCAACCCCATGCAGGAAAAGGGAAAGATAAATATTGCTCATATTCTAAGGGGAGAAAGAAGTCACAAGATGAAATTGGATCTAGCTATTATGAAAGTGTCTTTAGTAGCAAAGGCAAAGAGGAAACAGAGGATGTAGATGGAAGAATAGAGGAAGAGAGAAGAGAAGAGGAGATTGGGGGAATAAAAGCAGAATCAAGAACAATAAGAGAAGAAGAAGAAGGAAGAAGAAGAGAGGTGAATTGCAACTTTAGAAGAAACAATGTAGAAGCAAGATGAATAGCAAGAACATAACAGATAACCAACAAAGGAGGAGAATGGACAGATGCAGGACCAAGATATTACTCAAAATATTGAAGAGCTGATTGAGATTGTAGAAATGGAGGAGGATCCAGAGCCACAAAATCAATATGTCGACTTGATGTCGAGTGAAAAACAAGTCACCATTCAGTCTCCACTACCTCCAGCAGCAGAATTAGCTCCAACCGAGAAAGAGGAAGTCGTTCCTCCTGATGGTGATCTGGTTATGGACACGTACAATATTTCGAACGATGAACTTTAGAGGAATATTGTACTAGCATGTAAGAAGCACTTTCCGTATGACCTCGCATCACCTAAATTAATTAGATAGAGTGTGGTAGTGGCGGACACCAGGAAGAATCCTAATGCCATTGTCGAATCCAACCTGGCCTTTGCAGGTGCAACAAGATAAAACACTCAGTATTTGATGGTCTAGAATAAGAAATTGGTTCTGAACTTATAATATATGAAGAAAGAGGTAGAACATCTGCGCGCAACAACTCAAAAACGAAAATTCCGCATAGGAATCCTTGGAGGAGATGAGAGTAGTGATACTTGGTGAAGTATTGACATTTGAAGAGACCATGCAAAACCTCTATGAGGAGCTTGTCACCATACATAACGTGTTTTTCCACTTATGATGGCTTACAAAAACAGTGTAAAGACTTTTTCAAAACTCTCAGGAATGTACAAGTTGCAATTTTTGTCATGCATGAATGGTCAATGTGATACAAAGGGGAATTGCTTGACTCTGGAAAGAAAATGAAGCAATAGGAAGAGTTGGATAAAGAAAGAGTTTGAATGTTGATGCAAAACAACAAGCAACTCGCCTCATCCATGGTGTTAGTGTAATTATTTTCATACTCCCATTAGTGATAAAAAATCCTCTTTTCATATCATTTTAGGAGTCCCACTAAGAATTGTTTTATCATTACATTAGGTCATGCAAAAAATTCACTCAATGATGGTAGCCCTAGTCATAAAATATCACTCCTCCTCAAAATTTATACTTGTTGGCCCACATCCATGTCTTTCTGAGCATAATTAAGCTATTATAGTCTATTTCATCATGTCATTATGTCAGTCAAAGTCACCATGGAGTCTAGTCATTTGAGGTCCCATTAGGTCACTAGATTTCATTTTCCAAGGTCCAAATAAAACACCATTTCATTTGCGTAAGGTCAAAAAAAATAATGAGAGTGATCCAAATAATATTCCTTTATCATATAAAGAGGATTTTCCAACATGAAATATGATCTCCAAGGAAGATTTCCAAAGTTCTAAATCTGCTTTCAAGTTATGATTTTTATTTTGCAATGTAATTTTATTCAAAAAAAGAGATGTAATTTATTTTTATTTTAATGTAATTTTATGTTCATTATATGTAATAAGTACTATTCCCAAGCTGCCAATTCAACTCCATATGCCAAAATAAACACCAAAAAAACCAATGTAAAGAGTGACAAACTCCAACATCATAAACCTGCAAAGAAAAAGTCAAAGTGTAAAGGGTATTTTCCAAAATTTTCAAAGGTGAAAGTGAAACATTAGAAAGTGGGTTTTAAATAAAAAGATCAATTTTGCTCAATTTTTAAAACCCTAATAACATCAAATTCAACTTCATTTGTCTCCTATTATCATCGAGCAAACTCAGTACAGCTCAGAAATCAAGTTTTGAAGGCGAAATTAGCAAAACAGGGGAGGCATTGCACGTTTGCCAAAGGGAGGGTGCACCTGTGTGTGGCATTGCACGCCTGCCAAAGAGAGGAAGCACCTAATTCTGGCACTGTGTGCTTGCCTATCTTCCTCAAAAATTTCCAGAAAGGCCTCCAAACTTCACAAAATCACCCTCCAGACTTCAGCAGTGGTTCTTCACACCTCAAACAAGCTAGTAAGTTTACATTGCCCCATTCCTCTTCTCCATCAAGTCATTTTGTGTTATGTGAAGTTTTTTAAATTAAATTTTGTGTCTTTATTCAAATTTAAAACCCTAGTATTCCTAAAATACCCAATCAAAATTTAATTTCACTGCCTAGCACTTTCATACCCTTCCCACATTGCAATATACCCTTTCCCAAATCCCTACGTTAACATCCCCTTTCCCTAATCTTTCATTTCCTTAAAAGCCTAAGCCTTAGGTATACTATTTTCCTAGGCTCCCAATTCCCTACACCTGTAATTAATTTCCTATTGCAAACCCCTCTATATCCCTACTCCCTATCACATCCCTTAACTCATAAATCCCTACCCCCATCTCCCTCAATTACCCTATCCCATTACCTATTCCTAATAACCACATTCCACCATTATCACACCTCCCTAGGGCTTTGACACTAAGGCATCATGGTAGAAGAAGAAAACAAACCATGCAGTGAGGGAGAAGAAACAAAGGATAAGATGCCACATAAAGGGGGAATAATACTCATATTAGAGCCAACAAATACCAGGGAACTCTTGGCATCTCCTATGGCTGTGACATGTTTCAAATATGTTGGATGTTTTGAGCTATGTGAGAAAATTCAGAAGGTCCAAAACAATGCTATGTTGACCAGAATTTTCATTTCTAATCTCTATGCCAACCAAGTTGCTCTAGCTGGTGTCACTTTCACTGTGTCAATTGCCATCATCTTAGCTGCCACCCAGATCCCAAATTTTTGGGAGAAATGATTCAAACAGAAGGACTTGGAGGAGAATTAATACAAGCCTTTTATCAAACCTAGATATAAGAATGAGAGAAAGAGGATTTTTCCTTTCTCTTACCTCCTGGAGAGATATGCTCCCATGATAAAGATCATCATGAAATCATTTTCATGTGAAGGTAGATTTTCTAGACTGTATGCCTATCACATCCGGCTATTAATGCACTTCACTAGGGTAAAGATGCTCAACATACCCTACTACCTCTTCCAGAGCATTGATAAGATGATATTTATTTTCCAGAAGAGAGAGTATGAACACCAAATGAATAATATTTTCCATCACTCCCTCATCAAAATCATAGTCCTCCATCACCTCAAAGAATTGAACATTCCATGGAGTTCATTCATAGCTAATGACATATTCATTTCTCCACCCATTCAGCATGCCCAACATGTACCTTAATCATCTCATCCTTCCACATCCATTCCTCCATCTCAACCCACAGTTCATTCATCATCATCAGAGTAGTCTCCTTCATCTATTTCACCACCATCATCTCCATCCCACATTGAGACTGGGTCACCTAGCAGAGCTGAGATCTATGAGCCTAAGCAGGCTAATGTGGATGAGATAGAGCCATTGGAAAAAACATACCAGAGGGGTCATAGGCAGGTGTTTTCTCCATATATTTTGGAAGTGGCCCTGCCTTCTTCACCAACAAAGAAGGTACATAAGGGGAAATAAAATATGGTAGATGAGGATGTACATGAGGCAGTCATTCATGATGAGGATGATCTCCATGAGATAGAACGATATTTTGACCTTGTTGACCTAGATGAGGATGATGATGATGAGATCACTAGTATATTCATTAAGGGAAAGGATGCCAATATAAGAGAGCTCCAAACTAATCTTGATAGGTCCAAATTTGTCATAAAATTCCTTGAGCGTGAGAACCATCAGTTGAAAACAAAACATGTCATTGATGAGGTTAAATTCATCACAGCTCAAAGGGAGACAGAAAAAGCCAAGGTTTTGTAAGAAGAGACACCTGAAAAGCATGGTTTACTTGAAGAACAAGAAGAACAATCACCAAGAGGCAAACCTAGAACTAGAGGGCTGAAAAGAGCTCTAGCTCTAGAAAGGAAAAAAGAGGCTGAGATTGTTGATCAACTAACCTTGAATGAACAACTTGCAATGGTAATCAATGAAAATTGGGAGCCATGGCTTGAAAGGGCTAAATAGCACTTGGAGAATCTTTTGGAGAAGGAAAACAAAGATAATGACATACTAAGGAGGAAGGTTAAACACTATTCCCAAAGATACAAAATTTCAATGGCCAAGCTCAAAAGAGCCGATGCAAAAAAATTGAGGCTTTGTCCATGCAAGAAGAGAAAAGGAAGTTGGATATAATTATAGAGGCTTCACTCCAAGCCTAGCCACACCATCAACAATCATTTCACGATTTTTGAAATTTTTTGGGTCATTTTTGCAAAGTTGTGTCTTTTTATTGTGTTTTTGGACAGTCATGTGACAGAGAAAGTGTCAAACGTACAACACCCTTGGCGATGTGCCCTTTTTTTAGCCCTCTTTTTGCCAAAATGACACCACCATTGGATTCCAAATGGAAAATACATCTCAAAAACCAATTTTCCAGCCTTGGTTTGCAAAAAAAACAGGTCAAAATGTCAAAAAACTAGCAAAAAGTCATGTTTTTGCCTCATTTTTGGCCCTGGCGTTGCGTGCTGAGTAGTCTTGGGAGGATTAATATTTGACAAGGAAAATGAGCTGCATTTGGCAAAATGAATGTATATCCAGATAGTAGACTTGAAGGGCTTTTGAACAAGCCATCTTAGAGCCAATTTGGACACTTAAAACCCAGTCAAAAGTAGCCTGCAAGATGGAGGGCACGTTTGACAAAGGGAGGGTGCACTTGGAAAAGAGAGGGCGCGTTTGAAAGTTTGCTGATATTTTTGAATTTTTATTGAAAATTTGAATTTTATATTTGAAAATGATGATTTCACCTATGTAAATGAGCATGGTAAATGTAATTATGATATGGATAAGTTACCTAGGGGTAGATTCATGATGTAAATGTAATAATCAAAGTCAAATGAATCAGTTTCAATGTAATTAGAGAGGAGTCACTTAGAGCTCCCTACACTTCAGCTTTCAGTTAAGAATTTTGTGGATCTCATCCTCAACTCAGGGATTCGAACCCTGAGGATGAGATAATTTTGTTTTGATGTCTATATCTTCCCTTTCTTCACTCTTAGAAAGGGTTTGACTTAGTTGGATGCTATTGTATTGATCAAGGAATGATAGTGTAATCAGTTTGGCCAGAAATTAATGAAGAGTTGCATATATTTCTTTGGGATGCCTGTGGTATGAATTTTTGGCATTGTTTCTTCTCTGTTATCATTTGTATGAATTTTTTGTAAGCTTATAGTCCATTTCATGTCTATTATATGATCATTTTCAAGTTGATAGGCAGAATACATGTTATTTCAGCTCTGTTTTGGGAAATTTGTCATAATTTGGTCATTTTCTTTAGTTTAGGAAGAATACATCTCCTCTGATCTTCCTAACTTCTTATCAGTCTTAAACCATCTCACCAAATCACCTTTAAGTGTTAAGCCTTCTACCTACCTTTCCCCATCGAATGGACTGCAATTCTGTTTCATTTTCCCTGAACTTGTCCCCTTGACCTAATCCTCATCCAGAAAACCCAATCAAAATATAAAAAAAACCCTTCTGCATTTCATACCTAGCCTAAAAACCTTTTCATCTGGCCCTCTAGGTTGTGATTTTTGTGGAGAGAACCCTCTCTGACTTGGTAGGGCTAGATACCAAGTTAAAAGGTTGTTCTGTGGTTGCCTCTGTTGGGATCTCTTCTTCAACCTTAGAGATCTAATGAAGTGATAACATATTGGCGTCATTTCCAGGGAACGAAATATTTATTTTTGCTGGGTGTATGAAAATAAATTTTGGAATTTGATCCTTTGGATGATAGGGTTAAGTTTCAGAAAGCTTGATTCAATAATTGCAGTGCTAATATTCTAGAGCTGGCTTCCAGAAGATATACCAGAGAAAATCTCGATCCCGAGCCAGTTGATCTGGTAGATGATCTAGAGAAGATATTTTGAAGGTATAGATATCAAATTGCATACATTAAATCAGGACCAGCTCCATTGGTAAGATCGGTTTCTCTACCTCCTTAGCTACTTTCTCTTGAAGATATACCGTATGATCTGAAGTTTGAATTGTCATTGTTTAAATCCAAGTCCGAAACATCTTTATCCAACATAGTATTTGATCCTTTAAGATTATCTAAGGTCAAGTCATTGTCTGAATTAGACCTTAGTCCTCTAAAAGACTAGTTTTTCAAAGAGATAAAGCCTGAATTTGACCTTGAAATCAAACATTGGATCCAATTCTACCATCAAGAGGAAGTTTTTGCCTCAACTCAACCTGAAACTCAGTCAATTGTAGTTTATTCATCTGTAACTTCGACCTCATCATGCATACCTACTACTTCAATACCTACAACTTCTTTTCCTTTACCTATTCATCCAATCCCTCCCGTTGTCAATCCAGTACTCCATTCAACAGGAATCATGGCAAGATTTTCCCCACTCATCTTACTAGCCCAATTGAATTATTTACCTCAGGGTAATGGCCAAAGACTCCCCTTGGTTGATGAAAACTCCACCATATCTACAAGACAACATATTGTTAAGGTCACTGACTTCGTAGATTTGGAGGAAGTCAATGCTGACAATTAAAAAATGAGGATTATAGCCCAGAGTTTCTTTAGAGATGTCAAAGTTTAGTTTAGGTCTCTAAATGCTAATTCCATTTCCACTCCAAACCAGCTCACTGATTTGTTTATATCCCATTGGGAGGTAAAGAAAAATCAATTACATTTTCTTGTTGAGTATGAGAACATTAAAATAAATCTCAATGAATGAGTCCAATATTTCAATACCCACTTTAATAGGATTTACAATGCAGTTATCGTTGAGATCAAGCCTCCTCCAAGCTTAGCTCTCATACATTATCTAGATGCATTTGATGATGACATGGATTACCAATTAAAGGAAATAAATCCAGCTAAACTACAAGATATGAGAAAGAGCGCGATCATCGTTGAAGCAAATTTGCTAATGAAAAGAGATAGAGCTAGGAATGAGAGGAGAGTTACTATTAAAGATGAACCATCCACTTCATCTTCTAATGCTAAGATGGATACATTGATAAGAACTATTGAACGGATGGTTGACAAGATGTCCATCACGGAGAGACAACCTGAGGTCAAAAATCCTAACTATAGAGTCTAGCAACAACCTCAGTTAAGGATTAAGAAGAGAGAAAAACGGTCTCCTGAACAACCACCACAGTAGCAACAACAAATCAGGGCACCCTTGCAACAGAAATATGCTCAAGGAGAAGAAGAAGATGAAGACACAATTGTTGAGGAAAACCTCCTTTTCAAAGCTGATGATCTACCTATGTTTTTTTATTGAAGATGAGTATTTTGAAAAGAAAGATCAACCTAAAGATGAAGATTTTATCCTTGCTAATGATCATGAATTAGAGACTAAATTAGATGATTACCAACAGGGGTACTTGAATGCACTTAGTTCACAAAATAGGTAGATCGCATTGAGGAGAATCCCATTCAGAAGAGAACATATCAATAGAAAGACACTCAAACAAGGAAAAATCCTCCGAGCAATCAGGGTAAGGGAAAAGAGCCTGTGATCAAAAATTAGAATAAAGTAAATCAGCCATACACAAGTTCAGCAAATAAGGAAAACGGAAATCAGAAGAAAGAAGTTCCATCAAAAGACCATGCTGGACAGCGAGACATCGTCATTAAAGAGGTAGAAAAAACTACTCCCTTCAGTTTAGATACAGAAATTTCAAAGTTAAAAGTGTTTATCCCCTTAACCGAGCTTGTTAAGAACAACCAGTACAAGTCCCATGTTGCCAAGATGCTTAAAGTAGATCCTTTGTCCGACATGGTAAATGTCAAAGATTATCATCCCTAACTCATTTTGGTTCTTATATTGACAGTCAATTAGAAGATAGTGAGGTTCCTCATTTTTAATTGAGTCTAAAAATCCACCAGTGCATTTTACATAATTCCATGTTAGACTCCGGATCCTCCCACAGTATAATGCCAAAAGACATAATGGAGAAGTTGGGCCTTGACACCACTCGCCCCTACCATGATTTATACTCCTTCGATTCAGGAAGATTCCGCTATATTGGCATGATTAAAGATTTGGTAGTCTCCCTAGAGAAGATTCCGGTAAAGAATGTTCTAATGGATGGTATTTGACATACTACCACACTTTGGAATGTTGTTGTCAAGATCTTGGGGGGGGGGAATTGTGAGGCACATTGCAATTAGACTTTTATTATGCTATTATTCCTGTTTTCGGGCAATTCAGAAAATTGTACCGTGAAAATAATATGAAGTATATGATCACAAGAAAAGAAAAACCAAAAAATCATGCGATAAACATTGTACATATGGATTTAGAGTCATTCATTTTGTTTAATGATAGTGGATTAAATGATGTAGATATCCAACTAGTAGATGTAGAGGATGTTCCAGAGATCCATAATTGTATTAGAGAAGTGATATCTAAAGAGAAGATGAATATATTGATATTATCAGAACATAAATAAGATGAAGCATTGAAAGATCTGGAACAACCATTGGATAAAGTGGAAGAAAGTCCAGAAACACATGAAAAGGCAGTTCAGAAAATTGAGCGAAAACAGAAATCAGAGTTTCAACATTTAGAGGATGAGAAGGTTGAAAATGGTCTATGGTCCATGGACTTTGATGGTTCTCTGGGGAAATATGGGGCAGACGTTGGAATCTGGGTCCGCAACCCTTTTCATCAGCAGAATAAGATCCCTACAAATGTAAGGTTGTGCTCTTATAAATTATCTTTTGATTGCACTAACAATGAAGCCGAGTACGAAGCACTGATTACTGGCTGAAAGGTCCTAAATAAACTGGGTGCAAAAAGGATTGTGGTGTATGGTGATTCATAACTTGTGATAAAGAAAGTCAAAGGTGAATATCAAACTAACCATCCTCGAATGAGACAATATAGGAATGTTGTACTTGATATTTTGAAAATTTTTCAGGAGTGTATACTTACAGTTGTGCCAAGGAATCAAAATCTCACGGCAGATTCATTGGCTAAAGCTGAAAGCAATTTCAAAATCCCCATCTTTTCAAATAGAAAACTTGAGATTCATGTGAAGCACCGGCCCATTTTTCCCATTAACTTGCGATATTGGAAAGTTTTCTGGGACGATAAGAAAATAAACAACTTTCTCCAAGGTGAAGAGGAATTTGAGAATTGTTCTATAGATCAGATTTCTGAAAAATATGACCAAGATATAGAAGCAACTCAGATGGATATAATATAGTTGAAAGACAACAATATTCCAAAAGGTCTCATATTAACTTTGGAAGAATTGTTTGACCAGGATGACGTAGCAAGGAAGCCTACATTGATGCCTAAAGAAAAGGGTGTTGAAGATGTCAACATCAAGACAACCGACAAACCAAAGATGGTGAAACTATCCAAGTCCTTATCTCCCGAGGTAAAGGTTGAATATGTCAAATTAATTTCTAAATTTTATGATGTTTTCGCATGGGAATATGCAGATTTAAATGTGTATGACAAGAACACCATTCAACACACTATTCCAATCAATTCCGATCAAAAGCTCTTTCGTCAAAATTTGAGAAGGATAAATCCTAGATTGTTGCCATCAATTGAAAAATAGGTAAATAGACTTTTCAAGTCCGGTATCATTGTTCCAATCAGATTCTCTGATTGGATTTCAAATTTAGTCCCAGTGAGAAAGAACACTAGAGAAATCTGACTTTGCATGGATTTCAGAAACTTGAACAAAGTGTCCCTCAAGCACAACTATCCACTTCCGAAGATGGACCATATACTTCAAATAGTTATCGATTCTTCATGGATGTCACTATTGGATGGTTATTCAGGCTACAACCAAATTATGGTGCCCGAAGATGATTAGGACAAGACATCATTTACTACACCTTGGGGCACCTTCAAATATGCCAAAATTCCATTTGGTTTGAAAAATGCAAGGGCCACATTCCAGCAGGCCATGGACATAGCATTCACAAATGAAAAATATGTTTTCTTGGTTGTTTACTTAGATGACTTGACATTTTTTCACATTCTAATGATGAAAATTTTCACCATTTGTGAATTTTTTTTTAGAGATGCAAAAAGTTCGGGATATCTCTCAACCCAAAGAAAAGCATTTTTTCTATGGAGGAAGGTAAACTCCTTGGTCACATCATCTCCAAGGATGGGATCTGGATTGACCCTTCCCGTGTTCAATAAATTCAGCAAATTGATTTCCCTCACAGCAAAAATGAAGTACAAGCATTCAACAGTAAGATGAATTTCTTACGAAGACTCATTCCTAATTTAGCAGAGCATATTAGAGCATTTCCAAACATGTTGAAGAAAGATAGTAATATGAAGTGGTCTGAAAATGCCTAGAAATATTTCCATTCAGTTAAGTTTTCCTTGACTACTGCCCTGGTTTTGATAAGTCCTAATTATACTAGTGATTTCATAATATTCTTGTTTTCTTCTGAGCACACTATGACAGCAGTCTTGATGCAGAAAAGGGACAAAACAAAGCTACCAATTTCATTTTTCAGTCGCAATAACAGAGATACAACTCTTCACTACAACATCATGGAGAAACAGGCTTTGGATTTGGTTAAAGCGCTGAAATATTTCATAGTTTACATATTACATTCACATACTCTTGCCTATGTACCTAATGCAGTTGCGAAAGAAGTTCTCATGCAGAAAAACTCGGAAGGTAGGAGAGGAAGATGGATAGTAGCTTTATTGAAGTATGACCTTGAAATCAAGCCCACCAAGCTGATCAAAGGTCAGGGCTTAGCAAAGCTCATGGATGAGTCAAATATTCATGCTCTTGACATCAATTTGATTTCAGCTTTGTCCGAAAATTAATAATAAGTTAATCTCATTCAGGTATCCGATATCTTTTTGTCATCTCCATGATATTCTGATATTGTTTATGTTTTGCAACACCTAAACCCTCCTATAGGCATGACTAAGAGTCCGGCTCTGCATGTATTTCAGAAACTTGAATAAAGTATCCCTCAAGGACAACTATCCACTTCCGAAGATGGACCATATACTTAAAATAGTTGTCGGTTCTTCCCGGATGTCACTGTTGGATGGTTATTCAGGCTACAACCAAATTCTGTTGTACGAAGATGATTAGGACAAGACATCATTTACTACACCTTGGGGCACCTTAAAATATGCCAAAATGCCATTTGGTTTGAAAAATGTAGGGACCACATTCCAGAGGGCCATGGACATAGCATTCGCTAATGAAAAATATGTTTTCTTGGTTGTTTACTTAGATGACTTGACAATGTTTTCACATTCTGATGATGAACATTTTCACCATTTGAGAATTATTTTCGAGAGATGTAGAAAGTTCAGGATATCTCTCAACCCAAAGAAAATCCTTTTTGCTATGGAGGAAGGAAAACTCCTTGGTCACATCATCTCCAAGGATGGGATCCAGATTGACCCTTCCCGTGTTCAAGAAATTTAGCAATTTGATTTCCCTCACAGCAAAAAGGAAGTACAAGAATTCAACGGTAAGATGAATTTCTTACAAAGATTCATTCCTAATTTAGCGGAGCATCTTAGAGAATTTCCAAACATGTTGAATAAAGATAGTGATATGAAGTGGTATGAAAATGCCCGAAAATATTTCCATTCAGTTAAGTTTTTCTTGACTACTGCCCTAGTTTTGATAAGTTCTTATTATACTAGTGATTTCATAATATTCTCATTTTCTTCTAAGCACACTATGGCAACAGTCTTGATGCAGAAAAGGGACAAAATAAAGCTACCAATTGCATTTTTCAGTCGCAATATTAGAGATACAGCTCTTCACTACAACATCATATATAAACAGACTCTGGCTTTGGTTAAAGCACTGAAATATTTCAGAGTTTACATATTACATTCACACACTCTTGCCTATGTACCTAATGCAATTGTGAAATAAGTTCTCATGCAGGCAGACCCATAAGGTAAGAGAGGAAGATGGATAGTAGCTTTACTAGTGTATGAACTTAAAATCAAGCCCACCAAGTTGATCAAAGGTCGGGGCTTATCCAAGCTCATGGCTGAGTCAAATATTCATGCTCTTGACATCAATTTGATTTTGTCTTTGTCCGAAAATGAAGAAGAAGTGAATCTCATTCAGGTATCTGATATATTTTTTTCATATCCATGATATTTTGATATTGTTTATGTTTTGCAACACCTAAACCCTCCTATAGGCATGACTAAGAGTCAAGGCAGATCTTTGAAACTCAAAGCTTAAAATTATTTCATACTAGATAATGCACTTTACTAGAAGGATCCCAGAGGTGTGTTGCTGAATTTTTTGGTCGAAGAAGAATCTAAGGAAGTGATGAATGACTTCCACAAAGGAGATTGTGGGGGGCACCTATATTGAAAGACCATGACCAATAAAATATTGAGAGTGAGATATTATTGGCCGACACTTTTTGCAGATGTTTACAAAGAAGTAATGAGCTTCCATGAATGCCAAGTTTCTTAGGGGAAGATAAAACTTCTCCTATTACCTCTTCAACCTATTTTAATCCATGCACCATTTCAGCAATGGGGCCTAGATTTTATAGGCGAGATTCACATAGCATCATCCGCTCAGCACAAGTGGATATTGACAGCCACATAATACTTTAAAAAATGGATTGAAGCAATCCTGACCAGGAAAGCAACATATTCTGTCATCATTCAGTTTTTAGAAACTAATATTTTGTCCCGTTTTGGTTGTCCTACTAATATTATCATAGATAACGCGATAGCATTAAAGTCTAAGAAGATGATTGAGTTTTGTGACAGATATAAAATTAAGTTGGGACACTCTACAACCTATTACCCACAAGGCAATCGATTGGCAAAGCCCTCTAATAATCCATTGATCAATATCATTAAGAATATGTTAGAGGTGAATAAAAATAATTGGCATAAGAAGTTGATTAATGAATTGAGGGCAGATCGAGTGAGTAATAAAAAGTCTATTGATATGTCTCCTTTTCAAGTTCTATATGGTGTCGATACTGTGTTTCCTTCATCATTATAAGTCCCGGTAATGAAATTGTTGTAAGAATAAAGGACTGAGAAAAATGACATACAATGTCGTGTTAATCAAATGATACACCTTCAGCAGACAAGGGATGAAGTATTTTAGAATGCTTCAAAACTTCATGACAGGATAAAGAATATTTATGATCGGAAAACTAAGGAAGACAACTTCAAGATAGAAATGTGGTACTCCGCTGGGATGCCAGAAATGAAGAGAAGGGTAAGCATGGTAAATTTGAAAATTTATGGAAAGGGCCATATCATATTTTAGCTTGACAAGGACAAAATGCTTATTTGCTTGAAGAGATGAATGGACAGGAGTGTTTAGGAGGACCAGTTAATGGTAGGCTCCTGAAGCACTATATTTTTTGAAACAAATTTCTTGATCAATTTTCCATTTCATTTTAAATATCAGTTACATTTTTTGCAAGTGTGAAGTAGAGAATCTCTGGAGTTCGGAGCCCGAAGTGAAGGCCATGGAGCTTCACTGATTTTATGCCATTTCAAAAAAAAATAAAAAAAATCAGTCAAGTAAGTCAGTAGTGAGTTCAGTTTCAGTCATTTGAGTTCACATTGAGTTATTCTATTTCTCTAAGTTATTAGTTTTCAGTCAAGCTTTTTAGTTTGAGTTTTTTATCGTATTGGCCCAATGGAAGAGGCATTGATCTGCAAAAACCAGAGTTCTGTGGTTCTTGACACCTCTTTCAGAGCTATCATCCCCAATAAGGACAATGTTAGTGTCACTATTTTCATACTTCCATAATTCTTCAAAAATCCTCTTTTCATATCATTTTAGGAGTCCCACTCAGATTTTTTTTATCATTCCATTAGGTCATGCAAAAAATTCACACATTGATGGTAGCCCAAGTCATAAAATATCACTCCTCCTCAAAATTTATACTTGTTGGCCCACCTTCATGTCTTGCTGAGAATAATTCAGTCATGATAGTCTATTTCATCATGTCATTATGTCAGTCAAAGTCACCATGGAGTTTGGTCATTCAAGGTCCCACTAGGTCACTAGGTTTCATTTTCTAAGGTCCAAATAAAACACAATTTAATTTGCATAAGGTCAAAAAAAATAATGAGAGTGATCCAAATAATTTTCCTTTATCATCTAAAGAGGATTTTCCAACATGAAAGATGATCTCCAAGGAATATTTCCAAAGTTCTAAATCTGCTTTCAAGTTATGATGTTTATTCTGCAATGCATTTTTATTCAAAAATAGAGATGTAATTTATTTTTATTTTAATGTAATTTTATGTTCATTATATGTAATAAGTACTATTCCCAAGTTTCCAATTCAACTCCATATGCCAAAATGAACACCAAACAAAGCAATGTGAAGAGTGTCAAACTCCAGCATCATCAACCTGCAAAAAAAAAAAGTCAAAGTGTAAAGGGTATTTTCCAAAATTTTAAAAGGTGAAAGTGAAACATTAGAAAGTGGATTTTAAATCAAAATATCAATTTAACTCAAGTATTAAAACCCTCGTAACATCAAATTCAACTTCATTTGTCTCCTACTATCATCGAGCAAACTCAACACAGCTCAGAAATCAAGTTTTGAAGGCGAAATTAGCAAAACAAGGGAGGTGTTGCACGTTTGCCAAAGGGAGGGCACACCTATGTGTGGTGCTATGCGCATGCCAAAGAGAGGGTGCACCTACTTTTGGCGTTGTGTGCTTGCCTGTGTTCCTAAAAAATTTCTAGAAATGCCTCCAAACTTCACAATATCACCCTCCATACTTTAGCAGTGGTTATTCATGCCTCAAACAAGCTAGTAAGTTCCCATTGCTCCATTCCTCTTCTCCATCAAGTAATTTTGTGTTGTGTGAAGTTTGTTACATGAAATTTGGTGTCTTTCTTCAAATTTAAAACCCTAGTATTCCTCAAATACCCATTTACAATTCAATTTCACTGCCTAGCACTTCCATACCCTTCCCACATTGCAATATACCCTTTCCCAAATCTGTACATTAACACCCCCTTTCCCTAAGCTTTCATTTCCTTAAAACCCTAAGCCTTAGGTATACTATTTTCATAGGCTCCCAATTACCTACACCTGTAATTAATTTCCTATTTCAAACCCCTCTACATCCCTACTCCCTGTCACATCCCTTAACTCATAAATCCCTACCCCCATTTCCCTCAATTACCCTATCCCATTCCCTATTCCTAATAACCACATTCCACCATTATCACACCTCCCTAGGGTTTTGACACTAAGGCATCATGGAAGAAGAAGAAAACATACCATACAGTGAGGGAGAAGAAAGAGAGGAGAAGGGGCCACATAAAGGGGGAGTAATACTCAGATTAGAGCCAACAAATACCAGGGAACTCTTGGCATCTCCTATGGCTGTGACATGTTTCAAACATGTTGGAAATTTTGAGTTCTGTGAGAAAATTCAAAAGGTCCAACGCCATGCTATGTTGACAATACTTTTCATTTCTAATATCCATGAAAACCAAGTTAAACTAGTTGGTTTCACTTTCACTGTATCAACTTCCATCATCTCAGCTGCCACTGGGATCCCAAATGTTGGGGAGAAATGGTTCAAACAGAAAGACTTGGAGGAGAATTACTATGAGCCTTTCATAAAACCTAGATACAAGAATGACAGAAAGAGGATTTTTCCTTTCTCTTACCTCCTGGAGAGATATGCTCCTATGATGACGATCATCATGAAATACTTTTTCATGTGAAGGTAGATTTTCTAGACTGTATGCCTATCACATCCGGCTATTAATGCACTTCACTACGGTAAAGATGCTCAACATACCCTACTACCTCTTTTGGAGCTTTGATAAGATGGAACTTATTATCTAGAAGAGAGAGTATGAACACCAAATGAACAATCTTTTTCATCACTCCCTCATCAAAATCATAGTCCTCCATCACCTCAAAGAATTGAACATTCCATGGATTTCATTCATATTTAATGACATATTCACTGCTCCACTTGTTCAACATGCCCAACATGTACCTTCATAATCTCATCCTTCCACATCCATTCCTCCATCTTAGCCCACAAATCATTCATCATCATTAGAGCACTCTCTTTCATCTATTTCGCCACCATAATCTCCATCCCACATTGAGACAGGGTCACCTAGCAGAGCTGAGATCAATGAGCCTAAGCAAGATAATGTGGCTGAGGTAGATCCATTGGAAAAAACATACCAGAGGGGTCATAGGAAAGTGTTTTCTCCACAAATTTTGGAAGGGGCCCTGCCTTATTCACCAACAAAGTAGGCACAAAAGGGAAGGAAAATATGGTAGAGGAGGATGTACATGAGGATGTACCTAGATGAGGATGTGATGATGAGATCAATAGTATAGTCATCAATGGAAAGGATGCCAATATTAGAGAGCTCCAAAATAATCTTGACAGGTCCAATTTTTTCATAAACTTCCTTGAGCAGGAGAACCAACAGTTGAAAACAAAACATGTCAATGATGAGGTTAAATTCTTCACAGCTCAAAGGGAGGCAAAAAAATCCAAGGGTTTGTTAGAAGAGACACTTGAAAATCATGGTTTGATTAAAGAACAATAAGAACAAGAACCAAGAGGCAGACTTAGAACTAGAGGGTTGAAAAGAGCTCTAGCTTTAGAAAAGAAAAAAGAGGTTGAGCTTGCTAATCAGCTAACCTTGAATGAACAACTTTCAATGGTAATCAATGAAAACTGGGAGCCATGGCTTAACAGGGCTAACCAGCACTTGGAGAAGCTTTTGGAGAAGGCAAACAGAGATAATGACATATTGAGGAGGAAGGTCAAACACTATGCCCAAAGAGACAAAATTGCAATGGCAAAGCTCAAAAGAGCTAATGCAAAAAATTGAGGCTTTGACCATGCAAGAAGAGAAAAGGAAGTTGGATATACTTGCAGAGGCTTCACTCCAAGCCTAACCACACCATAAGCAATCATTTCACCATTTTTGAAAGGTTTTGAGTCATTTTTGCAAATTTCTGTCTTTTTATTGTGTTTTTAGACAGTCATGTGACAGAGAAAGTGTTAAATGCGCAGCACCCTTGGCGTTGTGCACTTTTTTTAGCCATATTTTGACAAAAATCCCACCACCATTGGATGCTAAATGGTAAATACATCTCAGAAAACCAAATTTTCAGCCTTGGTTTGCAAAACAAGCAAGTCAAAATGTCAAAAAACTAGCGAAAAATCATGTTTCTACCTCATTTTTGGCCTTGGCGGTGCGCACTGTGTAGTCTTGGGAGGATTAATTTTTGACAAGGAAAATGAGCTCCATTTGGAAAACTGAAGGCATATCCAGAAAGTAGACTTGAAGGGCTTTCGAACAAGCCATCTTGGAGCAAATTTGGACACCTACAGCCTAGTCAAAAGAAACCTGCAAGATGGAGGGCACGTTTGACAAAGGGAGGGCGCACCTGGCAAAGAGAGGGCGTGTTTGACAATTTGCTGATATTTTTTATTTTTCATTGAAAATTTGACTTTTATCTTTGAAAATAATGATTTCACCTATGTAATTAAGCATGGTAAATGTAATTATGATATGGATAAGTTACCTAGGTGTAGATTCATGATGTAAATGCAATCATCAAAGTCAAATGAATCAGTTTCAATGAAAATATGGAGGAGTCACTTAGAGCTCCCTACACTCCATCTTTCAGTTTATAATTTTGTGGATCTCATCCTCAACTCAAGGATTCAAACCCTGAGGATGATAGAATGTTGTTTTGATGTCTATATCTTCCCTTTCTTAACTCTTAGCAAGGGTTGGAATAAATTGGATGCTATATTGATCAAGGACCATAGTGTAATTAGTTTGGCCAGAAATTAATGAAGAGTTGTAGCTATTTATTTGGGATACCTGTGGTATGAATTTTTGGCATTGTTTCTTCTCTTTTATCATTTGTATGAATGTTTTGTAAGCTCATAAGCCATTTCATGTTTATTATATGATGATTTTCAAGTTGACAGGTAGAATACATGTTCTTTCATGCTCTGTTTTGGGAAAGTTGTCATAATTTGTCCATTTTCTTCAGTTTAGGAAGAATGCATCTCATATGCTCTTCCTAACTTATCATCAGTCTTAAACCATTTCACCAAACACCTTTAAGTGTTAAGCCTTCTACCTACCTTGCCCCATCGAATGGACTGCATTTCTATTTCATTTGCCCCAACCTAGTCCCATTGACCTAATACTCATTCAACAAACCAAATCAAAACAAAACAAACCCTTTTTCATTTCATACCTAGCTTAAAAACCTTTTCATCTAGCCCTCTAGGCTATGATTTTTGTGGAGAGAGCCCTCTCCGACTTGGTAGGGCTAGATACCAAGTTAAAATGTTGGTATGTGGTTACCATTTTTGGGATCTGTTCTTCAACCTTAGAGATCTGGCAGAGTCATAACACATTGGAAGTATTTCGGCCTCATATGTACGGTTATATAGGAGTTTGGATTTCTTAGTGAATTCACATAGGATCCCATCAGTTGGCTCGCTCACCGAAGCCAAACCGAGGAACCAGGTCAAGCAGGAGATCGAAGAGTACTTAGAGAAACTTAGACAGATTTCCACCAAGGAAAATTTGGAGCTGAACATATAGAACATGAAAAACTACATTGATAGTCTTGTCCAAGTTAGAACAATTCTCAAGAAGGAAGTTCAAACTAGTTCCAATTCATTGTACCCGGATACCATGGAGGCTAGAGTCTACTTTCATCCAGACACCATCACACAGTTTGGATATGTCATCATGCAGTACCGAGCTTGGCACCAATATGTGACTGAGAAGCATCAAGTGGAAGATCTTGAGCTAGAGTTTCCCCAAACTCAAGCATCATAGTGTTTTGTATTGTTAGGTTGTCAAGTTGTCTCTACCCTATTTTGTCTTATATGGGTACGTGGGTAAAATGTAATGTTATTTGTAATTAATTGTAAAGTGGAATTCCAAGTTTCCACTATGGAATGTGAAGATTCATGATGTAATGTAATGATTCATTTTGTAAAGAAGTTGAAGAGTCACGAGGGGAGTCCAAGAGTCACAAAGGGGAATGTGAAGATTCACCCCTTTTTGTTATAAATATATCCTCATAAATCATGCAAAGGGATTTTGGGAGCCAAGATTTTGGCTAGGCTTAGGCTTAGGAAAGAGCATGGGATTTTTGTGAGAGTGTTGGCTTCTTTGTAGTGTAGAAGGAGTATATTTCTTTGGATGAGTAGGCGATGTTGACTTCACATTCCATTATTGGGGCTAGTGGTTTGTTAATGGTGTATGTATGATTGGAAATTTCACTTTTAATAAAAGCCAAGAGTCGACACACTTTCATGCAAATGTTGTGAATATATTAGGACTATAATTGTTGTATTTGCAATGTATGTTATTTAACTTACGCTTAGCTTATGAACTATTTCATTTGCATTGGCACGAATCTTGTTAAACATATGTTGTTCCATTATTTCATCAATGTTAACTTGTGAACTATTTCTCATAGTAGCTTGTGATGTCATTTATGCTTGTGTGTTCCCTTTCAAGTTATGTACTATTATAGGCTTCTAAGGGGCTCACTTCTTTTCCCTTCGTGTGTTGGAACCTTCATGCATCACACTTGAATTTTCGTAGGGTCACACAATTTCTCTCAGAAAAGTCACCATACATCACTCTATGCATATTTGAAGCCAATACATATCATTAAAACCCACTGCATCGACAATAGACTTGTAGATCCAGATGGGACTTCTACACCAAACGATGTGAAGTCTAATTGGGACTTCATATTGGGGAGATCCCCTGAATGTTGATAGGTCCAGCACCACTAACACTCCCTTGAAATTGTCCAAGATCATGCTCTGATACCACTGTATTGTTCCAAATTGAAATTTACAGCTAATAATAGACACATAAACTAGGTTATAGCAAAATAAATTTTACTATACATGCACCAATTAATAAAACACATGAAACAAGGCAAATAAATGAGCCATTTCATTAATGTGGAGAACTGAGTACAACAGATGATAAGAAATATAGAACCTAGGATTGCTATAACAAGAAAGGTAAGATCCCAGGTGAATATGATGGTACCCAAATGTTGGAAATGGCTCTACTACCAAATTTATGTCCATCTAGAAAATTTTTGCGCCATCAGAAAGGAAATCTTGATTTATCCCTCCAAACTACTCCAAAAATTATGAGAAATCAATCACATGCACTACTCCACTAGCTCAACCAAACTCAGAAATATCTCACGGGCCCAAGTGGTGGAAATGGTCTCGAGGTAAATTGCGCCCTTCTCCAACCATTTTTGTTGTTGACTACTGAATAGAACTAGGAATTATGCCCTCATAAGTCCTCTTAAAATTCTATAAAATTAATCCTATCCTCCTTTCACCAAACCCACAAAAACCCAGAAAGGGTTTGGGCTGAATCCATCGACCCTTGGTGAACTCCAACAAGTGAAAATTACTCAATTTGGCCAAAAAACACCCCATAGTTTAGATATTGTTGAATTAAGCCCAAATATCCATTCAAGGAATCCTCCTTAACTCCTGTGAACTTCTCTCTTCAATCACCAAGCATATTCCAACTTGAATGCTCCCCAAATTATGAATCTTTGCAAGTGCATAGAAGTTTCCAGTAAACCTCTGTGTAGGCCTTGGAATAGACAAAATCGGCCCTCTAAAATGCAACACTCTCACCCTGCAAATCACCAAGGAAAAACTTGTTTTCCCTTAGGATAATTCTTTGCAAATTCTCCAGCCAATACTCCAATGATTGCTAGCTTATCTCAACCCCCACGAAATTCTTCTACACCCTTGGAGTAGCAAGCACCAGCTGAAAGAAACTTGTTAAATGGCTCCTCAATGATTCAGAATCAACTCCCCAAATTATCGCCTATGGTGACACTCAAAATTCATTAAAGGAAAAGTTGAAATTTCCACTTGGAAGTTCCTTGTGCTAAAAAACAAAGTTGTCTTGGCTAAACAACTAAAGAGAACTAAGGTTTGAATTTTAAAATTCCAAAAGATGCCAAAAATGAAACCCTAAAGCTCTATTTATAATTCATTGGCCTCTTATGCCCTTATGGTCCCCACTCTCTCTCTCTCTCTCCCCTAATTCACGCTTTTATTTTTTCTCTCCTCCAAGAGTGTGAGTTCCTTCATTGAGTCAAATTTCTCTTTCCTGTGGCCACCACATTCCACTAGAGCTTCAATTTTCCATTTTTTTCTCGTAAGTCCCAAAACCGGAAATGTCCCCTCTTTCCAAAATTGACTCCAGTGCAAAAAATAAAATTTGGGGACATTACAACTTCATTGACAAAATATCAGATCTATGTAGCCTTATCTTCTCATATCCTTGATATAAGAAAATACCTAATTCCTAAAGTTGATTATATGGAGTTTTTAGTCCAGGCCAAGAACAACATTCAGAGTATTCTACAACTAGCATCTCCACTTTCAGCATAGAAACTTTCTTAACTAAATAGTTAATGTCAACCATCAATTAAAAGCAATCTTCCATGGGGACGTGTCCCCGTGCTTCCTTGCATTCCGAGGATGTGGAGATGTCTGGGGGATGTTTCCCCACATACCCAAAAAATAGAAACACAAGGAAAATCGAAGGGGGGATGTTTCTTCCCAAAAGAGGAAATGTTTCCCGAGTTTCCAAAAAAAATTAAGATCAAATGATAAAAAAAAGTCAAATCCCTAAATTTTTTTATAAAATATTACAGATATACTATGACTTGATGGGGGGGAGGGTTTTTTTGGTTATTTCATATTTGAAGGGACCAATAACATGATGGGATGTTGATCGAGAGGATGATGCACAGGTAGATATGGAGGAGAGACTTGACGAGACACATGTGAGGTTGGTTGGTGTGCCACTTAGCATGCTTGAGAATGAAAGTGATTCTGCTTCTAATTTTGACATAGTTGATCCAGATTTATTCATGCAATAGCTGGATGCAAAGACTAGAGGGACATTACCTTGAGAAATTATGCTCATTTTTCATTTGATATGTTCTTATGTTATCTGTTTTTCTGTTTCGGACTTCAGTTGTAGACTTTAGTTTGTTTTGAATCTTGATATATGATATATTAGACTTGACTCTATAAAAATTTGAATCTTGATGTATGGGACTTGACTTTTATTTCAAAATTATTCACAGTTGGGACTTAAATATGGTTTAAAATTTTATTTTCCTTGTACAATGTTACAGTTACATGTATGAGAGTATCATGATTTTCGTTTTAAATTTGTTTTAGTTATATGATTCATTGATTTATCCTTCATGATATAAGTTATATATAATGATATACACACTTAAATTATAAAATTTCAATGATATGTTTATAATTTTTTAGTATTTTACAATTTTTATCAAGATCTCTTGTATTAAAGACCCTGAAGTCCCCACCTTTCCTAAAAATTGGTGGGTAGATAGACCACTCTTTCGTTTTCCCACTCCCCGTCCCGGAAACTAGGTGGAACTATGATTAAAAGGAAAGACAACTACTCTCCAAACGTTTTTAGTGTATTTCAGAACTCTTTCTTTTCAACAAATTAAGGCTACTGATTCTTATAAGAAGAAGGCACTTCTTCATACTAAAGTATTAAGAAATCAAATATTTGTTCGATATCACGTTCAATTTTGAGAGATTCAAAAGAGGATTCACCACTCTTTTCACATGACCACTTCTTCTTTCTATGTTGTAATCATTATTTTGCAGTTCCATCACTTATGTTCTTGTATGCCCTGAGATAAGAATGAAAGAGGACTAGGAAAATCCTCTAATATCATTACCTATTATTTTCAAATTTGGGTTAAGAAATCAAATATTAATGTGATATTACATTCAATATTTAGAGCTTCTGTAACATCTAAAACCTACCTAGTGAAAAAAAAAAATTAATCTTTAATTTTACACTCAAATAGCTATAATATGTAAATTCGGATTAATCTTAGAATTATATTACCATAAAAATTTCTGAGTCTTAACCTTAATCACTAAGGAAGAAGGAAATTCTTCATTCATACATCGAACCCCAAAATATTATCTAACCTTTAGTTGATAAGCTCACCTGCTAAAATCCAACTTAGCTTACATATCAAACATCATGACATTGATAAAATATTTATAATATATGTATAGACTGCGAAGTAAATTTTTATTAAAGTTTGGAGAGATTGAATTCGATGCAAATTTACCCACCATAATGATGATTCATTAAATTCGATACACGAATCTTACCTGATCTTCTCGTCGGCGGATTAGCTGGCATGGCAGAAATGTTTATCACCACAGTACTAGGCATTTACTACTTTTGATAGCTGCAGGGATTTCTGCGGATTTTCCTCATGGTTTTCTATGGTACTCACTTTTCCATCACCGTCGATCAGCTCCCTGATCAACGGTTAATACTTTGGCGGGAATGCCTGAATTAATCTTTCCAACCCTAACTCATACTCCAAACTCAATTCTCAGCTCTTTACTATTTTTATTCTTCGTTCCTTGTTATTCTCTGTGCCTCAGAGGTAAATTATCTCGAATTGGGGCCAGCCTTTGGCTCTCGGGGTTTAATCGATTCTTCAGACATCTTTAAACTTTGGGTCTAGATCCTCGACGAAATTTTCAACCCTCGGTTCACATTTGTCTCAGAGAAGAGAGCTTTCCGAGAAGAAGAATCGAACCCTTCATTGTCGGCCATGGCATCCTTACCGTGAGGTTGCTTTGCATAAACAGATACAGTCAGGTAAAGAAGATTTATCGTATTTGGTCAAGGTTTTGGTTTAAGCATTATTGTTCTTGCTGTAAGGAAGTTTCTTTTTAGCATCTCATGAGGGTTTAATTTTCTTTACTTTGTTTTCCATCTTTGAACATGCTACAGGATGGATCGCAAGATAATCTTACCTTCTACAGGTTAGAAATATTCTCATCCTTACTAGTTTTTTCTTACTTCCGCACATTTTTAATTTAGATGGAATTAATAAAACTATCACTGCTAATCATTTCCTTTTATGCATCTCATTTTTGGCAAGTCAGTATCTTCAACCTAATCGCTTTTGGCACTTGAGCCTATACTTGACATTCCCAGACGAGTCTCCGTCGGCCTCTGGCTAATACACTGGCTCTTTCTACAGGTATCTTTATGGTCATATGTTTCTCCTCCTAGATCCTCGTTCCGAACAAAGTTCTAAAGTTAGTTTGATAAGCTATTTTGGAGGATAATTACCTCTTTAAGTCAAGTCTTAAGAACAAATTATGTAATGAATATACAAGGACTCTTGTCCTCTATCTTTCGAGTTCTGGGTTTTACTTCGAGGGTTTCTTGTTTCATGATCATCGCTCCATCGGATTTATGGAACTCTCTGAGGGTTTAAGTTTGTAATATACTCTTTTATTATTTATGAAGAAAGTTCCTAAGTGTGCATATATTCAAATGACTCTGATATGTTTTCCATTTAAGCACAGTACAGTTCAGTAGTAATTTTAAAAATTGTTAAAGAACTTGTTTCATTCATTACTTTAATGAATTTCTTTCACTTGCAACTATATTCTGTACTTGCACATTTTTTTTTTTTTTACTATTATATACATATTCTGCAAGAGAATATATGTTTAAGCTGCCAGTGTGAGTTTAATTATTTCCAGTTATTTCAAAGTTTTTACTTATTATAGATATGGATTTTTCCATCTACCATATGCTCAAACTGAGCATGTATTATACCATTTTTCTGCTTATTAGATATTCTGAGCATTTCTTAATTCAATAATACCTGTGCTCTGTTTATGAAAGTTCTAATGATGGGAAACATGTAGTTTATTGCATAGTATTCGGTTCCCTTCTCAATGCTATTTCTAAACTGAGGTTTAGATATTTTGATTGAGATTCTGTTAACAACTTTAATAATAGGGTGTCCAGACCACCATTTACTAGATTCTGTGTATAACATATAATGACTGTAAAGAACGATGTGTCTTGGATAGGGAATTGCCCAAAACCTAAGACCAATGGCTCTATTTTCTATATTTGTAAATTTCTTTGTATTAAATACATACAATTTCTTTGTAGTAACTAGAAGAACCATAAATTACAGTTAAACTATTGTCCCTTCTTAATTTTCCTCCTATTCTCCATAGAAACTAATATATAGTTTGGAAAAATTTATAAGCAAGAAATTATCATATTTAACAGCCTATTTATCCTTCTGTTTTCAGAGGAATAACATCTGTACCATTATAAAACTATGTAATAATACAATACTTAATCACAAAAATACAAATATCCCATTTTCACTTATCTGAATCACGTTGTTTTAAGTTGTGGTCCTCCCAATCATCAAGAGAGGCGATTACGTCCTCTTCTTTCCCCCGAGCTCCAGATATGGATGGTACGGGTTAACAGTGGATTCACTTTCTGCTGTGACCTTGGGACATCCAGTCCAATTAGTACCAGAAAATTAGTTTCAGGTTCTCTGAACAATCTTTCCACTGGTCTCTACCAGCTCTGGAAAATCCTCACTCCTTCCTCAAAACTAGAACAGAACCCCTACTCCTCACTTGGATAAACCTTTTTTCCTCAGAGGAGCAGGTAACTGTTTCCAACTATCTCCAACCACCTCCAGTTCTTGGAAAAATTTTACCATCATCTTTTACTTTCCTTGAGAAATTATCTCAACTGATTTTTATTCATAACTAATTACTAGTAAAACAACTTTCCAGACAAACAATAATAATTTAAGTCTTTTCCTGACAGAATAATAAGAAAAATTGTCTTTAATAGTTAACACTAGTTATCTTTAATGAGGCTATCACAACTTCCCCCTGGAAGTAACACCGTCCTCGGTGTTTTACTCTAACTCTGCAAAGAGCTCTGGGTAAAATTCTCACAAAAAATTTTCATCCTCCCAAGTAGCCTCATCCGGGCCAAAGTGCTTCCATTGCACTTTAACCTGGGTGACAACTTGCTTGCGGAGTATGATTTCCCTTTGGTCAAGTATGTGTTTCAGCTCGACCAGGAATTCATTGTCTGGTTCTACCTGTATATTTTGCCAATGTATTATGTGCTTTACATCATGCACATAACGCTTCAACAGGGACACATGAAACACATTTTGTGCTCGAATGTGGCTAGGTAAAGCTAGCCGATAAGCTACAGGTCCTACCCTTTCCAAAATTTGGAAGGGTCCACAAAATCGGGGAGCCAACTTGGCACAAGAGGTCCACCATAGGGTACTCCTCTTTGGTTTGATCCTCATGTACACATGGTCTCCCACTTCGAATTCCCGATAAGACCTTTTTTTATCTACATAGATCTTCTATCGATCCTGTGCAACCTTCAGATTTGGTTTTATTTTCTTTACCTCTAATTCCATTTCATCAAGCATCTCAGGTCCCAACGTTAATTTTGTCTCGGGGCTGCTCCAATTTATGGGTGTGCGACACTGCCTCCCATACAAGGCCTCGAAAGGACTCATCTTCAGGGACTCCTGATAACCATTGTTGTAAGAAAATTCAAAAAGGTGCAGATAATATTCCCATTTAGTTGGTTGTTGCATTAAATACATGTGCAACATGTCTTCCAGCACTTGTTTTACTTGCTCCATTTGATCGTCGGTCTGGGGATGATAAGCGGTGCTGAAGTCTATCTGAATTCCCAGTCCTGAAAAAAAGGTCTTCCAAAATGCAGAAGTAAACTTAACATCTTGGTCTGAAATAACTATTTTCGGAATTCCATGCAACCTAAAAATATCCTTCATAAATATGTCAGCTATCTGTACAGTCTTGTAAGTATACTGCACAGGTATAAAATGTGCATTACTCAATCTGTCCACTACTACCATGATGGAGTCATTTTTCCTTTTTTTTCGGGGTAAGCCTATAATGAAATCCAAGGATATGACCTCCCACTTCCATTCAGGTATAGGTATGGGCTGCAACAATCCCGCGGGGTGTTGATGCTCCACCTTCACCTGCTGACACTCCAAACATTTACTTAGATATTCAGCAATTTTTTATGCATATCAGGCCAAAAAAATACCTTCCTAATTGCAGTCAACATTTTCTGGTATCCTGGGTGACCTGCATAATTGTTGCGATGGTACTCATTCATTATCAGCTCTTTCAAATCCATAAAGTGAGCATCTAATCTTCAAATATTACATACCTAGATGTACTTCCTTGCTTTCTGATTTCTTCCATTTGTTGCCATAAAAATTGGTATTTGGGATCTTTCTGCGCTTCTTCCCTTACTTTCTCCGAAAATTGACTTTCCAGTTGATTATAATATAGCTCATATATACCATGTAATTTTTTGCTTAAAGCATCAGCTACCCGGTTCTCTTTTCCCTTTACGTGCTGAATATCCATATCAAAATCACTTAGGAAGGCATTCCATCTTACCTGTCTTGAGTTTAAATCTGCTTGCTTGAAGTAACTAGTCACGCTGCTATGATCTGTTTTTAATACAAACTTTTTTCCCAGCAAGTATTGCCTCCACACCCGGAGCGCATGTACCACTTTTGTTAATTCCAGATCATACGTTGAATATCTTTGTTCATGATCTTTTAACTTCCTTGATTCATATGCCACCACTTTTCCTTCTTGAGATAGAACTGCCCCAACACCTTCTTTACTTGCGTCTGTACATACATCAAATTCTTTTTTGGGATCAACTACCCTTAGTATAAGTGCAGTGGTCAAAAGTTGTTTCAGCTTTTCAAAGCTATTTTGACATTCAACTATCCATTTGAAAATTTTTCCTTTCCTCTGCAAGGAAGTAATAGGAAAATCAATTCTGGAAAATCTTGCAATAAATCTTCAGTAATACCCAGCTAATCCCATAAAGGATCTAATGTCTGCCATGTTCTGGGGTACTTGCCATTCCATGATTGTTTTTATCTTCTCCGGATCAACAACAATTCCTTCTGCTGAAATAACATGGCTTAGATACTGGATTTATGTTTTAAAGAAATCACATTTGTTTAACTTAGCGTACAACTGATGTTTTCTTAACATTTCCAGCACAATCCTCAAATGTTCCTTATGCTCTTCCTAATTTTTAAAATAGATCAAAATATCATCTATAAATATAAGTACAAAATTATCCAAGAAAGGGTAAAATATTCCATGCATTAACCTCATAAAGGTTGCTGATGCATTTGTTAGCCCAAAGGGTAACACACCAAATTCATAGTGTCCATACCTATTACGAAATGTTGTCTTATAAATGTCTTCATCCTTGATTCGAATCTGGTGATATCCAGATCTTAAATCTATCTTGGAAAACATTGTGGCCCCCTTTACTTGATCAAACAAATCATTAATCCTTGGTAAAGGGTACTTGTTCTTGACTGTTAACTTGTTGAGTTGCCTATAGTCCATGCACACTCGCATGGTCCCATCCTTCTTCTTCACGAACAGTACTGGTGCTCCCCAAGGGGACACACTTGGATGAATGTAGCCCTTATCCAAAAGTTCCTGTAACTGCATTTTTAGCTCATTTAGTTCTGGCACACACATTCTATAAGGAGCCCTTGACACGGGAGAAGCTCCTGGCATTAACTCTATGGTGAAGTCAATGTCTCTCCTTGGTGGTAAACCAGGAATGTTTTCTGGAAAGACATCCAAAAATTCTTGTACCACAGGTATATTTTTCATCATAGGCGATTTTTCCTTGGAATCTGCATACCCTACTTGAATAGCGTATAAATGGAATCCCTTCCTTATACATTTATTCATTTGGGATGTTGTAATTGGGTGTAACTGCAATGGGTTTTTGATTCCTTGTATCTCTTTATGCGTTCCATCGTGCATTCTGTAGTAAATAACCTTTTCCTTACAGTCCACTAATGTCGAGTGCTTTTCTAGCCAATCCATGCCTAGCAAAATATCATAGGATCCTAATGGCAGAATGTTCAGATCTACCTGTAACTTTTTTTCTGAAATTTCCAAAATAAAATTTTGAATTTTGGCAGTTACTTTTCGTTTTTCTCCAGTAGCTAGTTGTACCAACCATGAAATTTTAAATTTATGTTCTTTCAATTTACAAATTTCCACTATTTTGGGACTAACATAGCTTAGACTTGCACTTGGGTCTACCAAAATAGAGACAGATTGAGTTATTAATTTACCTTCCAGCTCAATCATTGTTGGTTGATAATCTGCCTATCGGTCTTCCAATGTCGCATTGATACGAGGAATGTGTCATGCCACATCACCTACTATAGAAGCTTCCTGCAAGTTTACCACTGTATCATTTCTTGTTCGCTATGGACAGTTTTTGTAATAGTGTGCCTCACCACATCCCAACATTGTAGAGGTGGCTTAGTCACCAGCCCTTTCTCAGGCTTACTGGATGCTTTCGTAGGCTTTTCTTCTGCTGGCCACTTGGTTCTCTGATGATTTCTACCAAACTGCTTGCTAACAGAATTACGTGCAGAATTCTTTAAGTTACTATTTTTTTCTCCTTTGAAGTTTGAGTTGTTTTTCTGTCCTTTTCTTAGATGCCAACCTTTGCCAACCTCCCCTTTTTCCTTGGATTTCTGATAGCACATTCGTACTTTATGAATAGCTTCATCCATGGTTCAGGGGTTTACAAATTCTATTCGCTCCTTCATGTGTGTTGGCAGGCTACTCAGAAACCTCTACACCTTAGCCTTTTCTTCTCGAAGATATGGAACATATCGTAACAGAGAGGTGAACTTGGTGATATATTCATCCATGGTCATTTGTCCTAGCCTTAAATCGTGAAATTCTTTAGCTTTTTCATCATAGAATCATTTTGTCAAATACTTGTCTTTAAATTATTATTGGAATGATTCCCAGTTGACATCTTGTTCTTCAATGTTGTGTACGTTCTTCACTTCTTCCCACCATAGAATGGCCTTCTCTCTTAACTGGTATATAGCCAATATGGCCTTCAGGTTGCTATTATATTCATACACTTGAAAATACTTGTTCATGTTTATTAACCATGCTTCTGCCACCTCCTCAGCCTCACCATCAAATGTTAGTGGTTTAATTTTCCGAAATTCCCCCTGAAGTTCTATTTTCTGCTTCTTAATCTCTTGTTGATCTAAAAAATTGCCAGATTATGCTTCATTGAAATTCTTATTCTTGCTTTGTTGGGATGGGCTTCTTTCCCCTCTGCCTATGGTGTTATATCTTGTTTGCTGCTCATCTTCTTCGTGCATTCCTCTGTCAGTACATGGATGTTCCAACTCTTGGTTTTGTTTGTCTGACAAGCTCTTTAATATATTTTCATGTTCTTGTAGTAGTCATTCATTATCCTCTCGAACACGCACCATTTCTTCCTGTAGTTGTTGTACCATCTTCAACAGGAAACTGGTTTGGTGTTGTTGTTCTTCCAGTAGTCTACTAGTTTGTTGGTGTTGATCGGCACTTAACTAAACCCACATTTATGGGTTCATCACTGGTTGAGCTTGAGGTTCCCAAGTGTCTTGGGGTGGTAGCTGGGTTGTTCCCCTTCTCATTATGTTGTTGAATCTCTCTCTCTGTGTGCATCAGTATATACACAACTTAATCGTTAGTTGACCCCCAGGGTCCCAGCGTATGAACGCTGCTCTGATACCACTTGTAGCATCTAAAACCTACCATGTGAAAAAAAAAATTAATCTTTAATTTTACACTCAAATATCTATAATATGTAAATTCGGATTAATCTTAGAATTATATTACCATAAACATTTCTGAGTCTTAATCTTAATCACTAGGGAAGAAGGAAATTCTTCATTCATACATCGAACCCCAAAATCTTATCTAACCTTTAGTTGATAAGATCACCTACTAAAATCCAACTTAGCTTACATATCTAACATCACAACATTGATATAAAATATTGATAATATATGTATAGACTGCGAAGTAAATTTTTATTAAAGTTTGGAGAGATTGAATTCGATGCAAATTTACCCACCATAACAATGATTCATTAAATTCGATATGTAATATTCCTAAATTAGCATGCAACTAACAAGAATATTGATTTTTCTTTTAAAATCTAGATAGATGAATAAATGGGCAAGGAGGCTCATAAGTTGCTTAAGTATGAATAGAAAATTCCTCATAATGTGAAAAGGGATCATGTAATAACAGATCTATCCACTTTCTGTGAACAAGATTAAAATATGCTGGAAAAATCAAGTTTGACTGAAATTAATAACTTTTATATGAGGAGTGGATCCTAAATGAAGACAACCCAATGTGAATGAAGATCAATCTAGTCAAAATGAGGCTACCTTGAGTGTGAAAGGAGACAAGGCATGAAGATCCGGTCAAGTTTAATCCAATCAGATTGATTGAGTCAAGATTATTTTAAATCAAGCAGTACTATAAAAGGATGAAAGGCACATAGAGACAACATAATTGTGGTGGAGGAGCCTTTGCATGGAAGCTGACCTCATAGTGGGGTGGGACCATGACGAGAGCTCATCAAATACATAATGGAGGAGGTGGAAACCATATGGGCATGATTGAGATTATATTGTATGTGGTATTTTTATACTTCCTGCATACTTTTGTTGTTTAGCTAAGTTTTTTGCACTGTTTAGTGCAAGGGTTTTCCCCGGCGGGGATTCCCTAGTATTTCTTGGAGATCTTATTTAAGAAATCTAAGAGGAGATTTCTGAGCTGCATTTTCCACTACCCGGTGTTGGGCCAAGAATTCACCTTTAGAAAAAACGTAGTCCCTTCAAGAAACTGCGTCATTTCTTAAGGTGTGCAGTGGGAGGGGTTAAAACCCCACTTTTGTGAGCTAGTTTCCTAGGAGGAGGATCAGCCTTTTCTCCAAAAAGCTAGTGGGAGAGTCTACAACCATTTATTTGCATGTTCAGCCATTTTTATGTCAAGCTTCAGCTATACATCATGATTCATCCATATATCTACGGCAATTCTTTCTTGTATATCATTTATGTCAAGAAACCCTTGTCGGGTCATCTTGGATCTATGTAAAAAGAGACTAGATCTTTGTTTTATGCCTCATTAAGTAATATAATAGAAGATCTGATTTGTATCTCCATTTTCTGAGCATAACCCTCAAATAAACTGCGCATTATCTTTATGCAATAAATTCTGTGTGTTGCAGTCTTGGGGTTTCATCATTTTTTAAGCTATTTGAGCATGGGAGGCCTGTTTAACTAGGAAAAAGATATTTGTTTCTGAAAATATTTTGCATTTAATACCATTATTACATATTCTAAGGGACACAACCGTTATTTTCCATTGTTATAACTTAATCTTCAGGAAATAACGTTTTTTAGGCCAATATTGTTGCTTTTCCCCACTTGGTGACATTGTATGAAGGCATAGTTTGATGTTGTGGTTGTAATATGATGGATATGTGTTCAATACACTCTTATGAGTTGATTTCTTGCTGTAGCTCCAATTTTAGATTATCTTAGGATATTCTCATTGTTGTAGAAATTCCCCATTTTGGGATATTACAGTGGTATCAAAGCTCTAATCTTGGCTCAGCCCATGTTCTTCATCCATTATGGAGTCTTCTCATTGGGAGGAGAAGATATGCAAGAGAGATCAAAGAAAACCCTTATTTTCTAGAGAAAAGAGGTTCTCAAAACTTCTCTTTCCAAATCTGCAGGGTAGAAGCAAAGAAATCAATGAAATGAGGAGGGAAAAACATGAAGATCCCTCAACAAGATCTATAAGATATATATGTGATGAAGGTTCTAAGTCCTCATCTTATGGATATGAGCACTCAACCATATCATCATATATACAACGTTCTATCAGTAACTTCTTCATGAAGAGGAAGAAAGGAGATGTGCCAAAGAGAGAGACTCTTGGTGAATATTTGCAGGAGTATGAAGCTTAATCTAAGGAGTTCAAATATCACTTGAACTTCCAAGGGTTTTTAAAGATTAAGGAGGAAAGGAGCACAAGGAACAAGAATCATGGTGAGGGTAGATTCTTTCTATCTACTTTTGATGGATCACCTCTATGTCTAGCTAGGGCTTGGGTGGAGGAGCTAGACACCTATGTGCAACAACATCAAGTTTCAAAAAATGATGCCATCAAAGTGGCAGTGACGCATTTGAGGGGTAAGGCTTATGCTTGGTGGTTGTTTGAATCTTTTCCTTAGAAAATGCAAATACATCCTAAACATACCATTCATTGAAAGAAGAGTAGTAGAAAGGTTTGATGGAAAATCATGTAAAACACCTTCTCTGGAGGCTATCGAACCATATCAAACAAAAATTTTGCATGGGTTACTCCATTTCTGAAAACTATTGCAGAGGATGTAAACTTGTATGATACCTTGCCAAGGGAAATATCTCCATTAAATGAAGAGCTTTCTTCTCAAGAAGAAGACATGGAGACTCCTCCTTCAAAAGAAGACCAAGATCTAAGGTCTCTTGTTGATGATGAGTTATTTTCAGCTGTTGAGGAGAAGGAAGAGAAGGCTGGGGATAATAGTGCAGTCATGACAAGAGAACATCTAGAACCTCGCTAGAGAGGGAGGAAGAACAACTGCCTATCAAGGAGAAGAAACTCTGCCTCTTGCAGAGGTTCAGCAGGAGAATCCCCTCTTTTTCTTCTCAGTGTTAATGGCACAATCCATGTGCAGCATGTGTCGTCATTATCAAATGGTGAGAATCTGAATATTGAAAAAGATAAAGGGGAAGGAAAGCACCATATGATGAGGAGTATACACCCCTCTTTATTTAAAAATATTGATGCACAAAGAAGGCAGGAGGGTCTATGCAATGAAGGCAAGGACAAATCAGTCCATACATCTATATATCACATACATGCCTTGATGTCTCTTTGCATGGAGGCATTCCACCAGGGAGACCCCCTGATTGGAAGAAAGCTAAAGTGTTCTCTCAACTATATGCAACAACAATATATTTGTCTAAAGAGGGAACCTTGAAAGAAGCTACTACAGCGCTGAGAATCATTGATGGAAAGCTAAGCAATTTTCTGAAATTGACTTTGCTATCTTCCATTCATCTATTTGCATTGGAAAGAAGAGATTCAGAAATCTGTGTTGATATGAGCATAGTATCAAAAGGCCACTCCATAACCTTGGAGCAGCAAAAGATACTCCAATATATAATGAAAATTTCTGAATATAACAAGAAGGTATTTCCATTATTGTATGCAGGAGCAAAACTGTGGAAGTTTTGGAGGAGGAGAACCTTTCAAAAGAAGGATGACTCTCCCAAAATTCAATCTTGTCTTGAGCAAGATTAGCTGCAAGAGAGACAACAAAAGAAATTTGGGAATACTCCAACATGTGACTTTGACATCAAGCATGTCAAGGAGGACAACCATCATATGACAGATGCTTCATTTCATACTTCTACAGCGTTGTCAATGTTGGGAAGCCTAGATCCTTATTGGGAGTCCCAACTCTTGATGGAATATTCCAAGGACCTCTTCACATGTAAGGTTCTTGATGGGAAAGTAATGGATGGGAAGTATAAGGTAGTTAATGGAATCATTTATGTTCATGATCAGATCTACTTAACTAAATATTCCAAACTCAAGAATAAACTACTTAATACAACCTATGAGGTCTTGCTTTCAAAACCCAATAGTTTTATTAGAACATATCATACTATATTAGATGGATTCATGTGGGAAAAATTCAAAGATGAGATGCACTCTCATATGAGTAAGTGCATAGATCATTTGCTGGTTAAGGAGGAACATAGCTCGTGGGAAGAGTTATCATTACCACCTCCTTATTCATTGAGTGTGAGAAGGAGCTCATCCATGAGCTACATTGCTGATTTAAACCAAGTATATGATAAACCTTGCATTAGGGGAATTTTGAGGTCTAAAATGGGCCTCCTAAGGAAATTATAAAATAATAATGGAAATAATAAAATAATATTTGATGACATCATCAAATTTTAGAGGGAAAAAAGAAAAAAATGCTTTTTCAACTCGTATTTTCAACTTATCTCCTGAAGTTTTTACTCAAATTTCAAGTGGGACTATTCGTTGGATGAAAAAATTAATTCCTCATCCAAGGAGTACCCATGTTGCATACTTTCGATGGATCTTGCTACATGAAAAATGAGAAATACATGAAAAACGGTATTGCAATCACGTTTTTTCGAGTAATTCTCATTTTCCGTGTAGCAAGGCCCATAGAAAGTATGAAACATGGGTACTCCTTGGATGAGGAATTAAATTTTGCATCCAATGAGTACTACCACTCGAAATTTGAGTAAAAACTTTGGGAGATAAGTTGAAAATACGAGTTGAAAAAAGTAGTTTTATTATTTTATTATTTTTTAATATTTTTACCCTTTTACTTAAAAATGGTGAATCATCCCCCATGGTTGACATCATCATCTTGAATCCTATTGGTTCTTATAAAGTTTATTTTGGTTGTACATTTTTCTTAGGAGGCCCATTTTAGACCTCAAAATTCCCCTAATGATCATGATATATTCATTATGTACTTGCATTTTCTTAACACTCATGTGCAGGTCTTGACTCCAAGAGGGGGAACTCTTTATTATGGGTGCAAGAAGGATGGGGCAGAAAACAAGTGTTGGGAAGAACACTTGTCATATCATATTCTATGGCAGTTGGGGGTAAAATTGCGCTGGTTGCACATGACAAACCATTATCCTTCTCCTTTATTTCATATGGCAGCTAGCATGATTTCAATTATGATTCCATATGCTAAAGATGTTCTTATATTTATTGGGGACATGATTGGAGGAGAGGCACATTGGTTGAATGTGTCCTTGGGGAAATAAATTTCCCACACTTTTTGCACTACATGCTTCAAGGGGAGCATGGGAAAATATATGGCTACCATAGTAAATCACTTGTTTCTTCATGAGGTAGGCCATATGATTGTTTGGAGCACCCGGGACATACCTCTCCTGAGTATTTTGGAGGAGATTTTCTATGAATTACGAAGCTGGGAGGTGATTCATTTCATTTGGATAATATCATGGAGGTGGGAGACCTTCATTGATGATAAATTCCCCATGATTGTCATCAATTCTATCTTGAGGAGGCCCTTGATCAGCAAGAAGGTTTCCATGTAGAACTTCCTTTCTTCCATGATGAGAGCCATTTGGTTTATCCACCAAAGGCCCACTTTCACACTTGGAAGGAACCATTGGGAGATAGGATTATTGCAAAATATCTTAAGGAATGGTGGGAACTATTGCACATGAAGACCACAAGAGGAGGAGGGGAGATTTTGCAGCACCCTTGTAGTTGCTTGAGGACAAGCAACATTTGGGAGGGGAAGACTGTAATATTCCTAAATTAGCATGCAGCTAATAGGAATATTGATTTTTCTTTTAAAATCTAGATAGATGAATAAATGGGCAAGGAGGCTCATAAGTTGCTTGAGTATGAATAAAAAATCCCTAATAATGTGAAAATGGATCATGTAATAACTATATCAAGCATCCACATGTGTGAACAAGGTCTAAAATGTGTGGAAAAATTCAAGTTTGACCAAGTCAACAAAATTTTTATATGAGGAGTGGATCCTAAATGAAGACAACCCAATGTGAATGAAGATCAACCTAGCTAGTCAAAATGAAGGCACTTTGAGTGTGAAAGGAGACAAGCCATGAAGATCCAGTCAAGGTTGATCTAGTCAAGATTGATTCAATCAATATTGACTAAATCAAACAACGCTATAAAAGGATGAGCAAGGCACATAGAGACAACGTAATTGTGGTGGAGGAGCCTTTGCATGGAAGCAACCTAATACTAGGGCGGGACCCTTGGTGAGGAAGCTCATCAACTATATAATGGAGGAGATGGAAACCATATGGGCATGATTGAGATTATATTGTATGTGGTCTGTTTAGACTTCCTGGATGCTTTGTTTGTTTATCTAAGTTTTTTGCACTGTTTAGTGCAAGGGTTTTCCCCGGCGGGGATTCCCTACTCTTTCTTGGAGATTTTGTTTAAGAAATCTAAGAGGATATTTATGAGCTTCATTTTCCACTACCCGGTGTTGGGCCAAGAATTTACCTTCAGCAAAAATGCAGTCCCTTCAAGAAATTGCGTTATTTATTAAGGTGTGCAGTGGGAGGGATTAAAACCCCACTTTTGTGAGCTAGTTTCCTAGGAGGAGGATCAGCCTTTTCTCCAGAAAGCTAGTGGGAGAGTCTAAAACCATTTCTTTGCATGTTCAGGCATTTTTATGTAGATCTTCAGCTATACAGTGTGATTCAGCCATAGATCTGCAGTAGTTCTTTCTTGAATATCATTTCTGTCAAGAAACCCTTCCTGGGTCATCTTGGATCTATGTAAAAAGAGACTAGATCTTTGTTTTATGCCTCATTGAGTAATATAATAGAATATATTATTTGTCTCTCCATTTTCTGAGCATAACCCTTAAATAAACTACGTAGTCTCTTTATGCAATAAATTATGTGTGTTGCAGTCTTGGGGTTTCATCACTTTTTAAGTTGTTTGAGCATGGGAGACATGTTTAACTAGGAAAAAGACATTTGTTTCTGAAAATATTTTGCATGTAAGGTCATTATTACATATTCTAAGGGTCACAACTATTATTTTCCATTGTTATAACTTAATCTTCAGGAAATAACGTTTTTGAGGCCAATATTGCTGCTTTTCCCCACTTGGTGACATTGTATGAAGGCATAGTTTGCTGCTGTGGTTGTAATATGATGGATATGTGTTCCATACACTCTTATGAGTTGATTTATTGTTGTAGCTCCAACTTTATAATATCTTAAGATATTCTCATTGTTGTAGAAATTCCCCATTTTGGGATATTACGCGATACATGAATCTTACCTGATCTTCCCGTCGGCGGGTTAGCTGGCATGGCAAAGATATTTATCGCCACAGTACTGGGAATTTAATACTTTTGACAGCTGCAGGGATTTCTGAAGATTTTCCTCACGGTTTTCTATGGTACTCACTTGTCCATCAACGTCGATCAACTCCCTGATCAACGGTTAGTACTTCGGCAGGAATGCCTGAATTAATATTGCCAACACTAACTCATACTCAAAACTCAGTTCTCAGCTCTTTACTTCTTTTCTTCTCTGTTCCTTGTTATTCTTTGTTCGTCCGAGGTAAATGCTCTCGAATTGAGGCCAGCCTTTGGCTCTCGGGGGTTTAATCAATTCTTCAGACATATTTAAACTTTGGGTCTGGATCCTCGATGGAAGTTTCAACCCTCAGTTCACAGTCGTCTCGGAGAAGAGAGCTTGCCAAGAAGAAGAACCAAACCCTTCGTTGTCAGCCATGGCATCCTTACCGCGAGGTTGCTTTGTGTAGGAATTTACAGGGTAAGTTCCGTAGATCAAGAACCAAAGGTCACCACTCACAAACATATCACAAATCAGTACACCAGTATAATCATGTGATTAAAACCATCAAAGAGGGAAACAGTCCATGCCCTGAGCCAACGCGGCCACTTCAGGGAATTTATTAATATAAAATAAAAGTTACATATGTTTCTCTCATAAACGGTTACCAGACAAATGACCCTCCATGCTCTTTAAATAAAGATCATGGACCAATCGGGTGTTAAGCCATGGATCAAGTGTCGTTAATACCGAGGTGAGAGATAACCGTCGGATCACTACAAATTGTGACCGTTAGATTATAAGTTACAAATGTACATGGTAAAGAAACACACTTTACCTAACTCTACACTAGACTAAGTTATTCTTAACTATTTCCTATGTTTCGGAATATCCTAACATCCCCCCTTAAGAACAACTTGGGATAGGATTGAAGGATTTACAAAGGTGACACAAAAGGAGCCTATTTCCTATGTGTCTAAATATCCTAACATCCCCCCTTAAGAACAAATTGGGATAGGATTGAAGGATTTACAAAAGTGACACAATAGGAGAAGGAAGGAGGCATTAGAGCCTATCCCCCCTTAATGACAACTTTCCTGAACTCCAAGCATGGATCGAAGTTTGGTAAACTTCACTTCTGTGAGAGCCTTTGTAAAGATATTGGCTACCTGATCATTGGTTGGAAAATACTGCACTTCAAGAACCCGATCATGAATGAGCTTTCTGATGAAGTGTATGTGGCGTTCAATGTGTTTCATACGCTGATGCTAAACTGGATCTTTACATAGCTGAATGGCACTCTGATTATCACACCAAAGTGTAGTTGGATGCTGCTGATGAAGACCAAATTCAGACAAGATCTGACGAAGCCACATGGCTTCCTTGCTGGCTTCAACTGCACCACGATACTCTGCTTCTACTGAAGAAAGGGAGATGGAACTTTGTTTCTTACAAGACCAAGTAGTAGGTCCTGAACCAAGAGTGAATACATATATCCTGTAGTGGACTTCTGATCATCAGGGTCACCAGCTCAATCAGAATCGGTGAAACCAATCAACAAGGGAGATGCTCCTGCACTGTAATGAATCCTGAACTAAACTGTACCTCGAATATAGTGAAGTATTCTTTCAGCTACTTTCCAATGACTTTCATGAGGTTGGTGCATAAATCAAGCAACAAGACCAATGGCAAAGAAAAGGTCAGGACGGGTATGGGTTAGATATAAAATTTTACCAACAAGTTGACGATATAAGGTAGCATAAACTTCAAGGGTAGTATAGTTGACTGAAAGCTTGATTCCAGACTGAAAGGGAGAAGGGGTAGGCTTACAGTCTTCCATGTGAAAGTGGTGTAGAAGATCACAGGCATATTGGACTGAGAGAGGGTAATGCCTTCCTTGGATTGCAAGACTTGAAGACCAAGGAAATAATGCAAGTGTCCTAATTCTGCCATTTAAAACTTCTTTTTGAGGCTCGCAGGCCGATATATTTTCATCAAATTTTACATATTTTCTAATGATAATATTTTTGGATTTTGGTTGAAGAAGTCTATATCCTTTGACATCTTCAGAATATCCAACAAAAATACATTTTTCACTCTTAGGTTCTAAGGCTTTATGTTTCGCATCTGGAATATGTGGCTCCAAGCATCACTTCCAAAAAGCACCCAGTATGACTTACATTCGGTTTAATTGAGCTCAAGCTTCTTCTAGAGTTATATTCTTTAAAAAATTAGTATGAGTGCGATTTAATATGTAATTTGTGCAGTTAATTGCTTCTGCCCAAAAATTGAGACTAAGTCCTTTAGATTGAAGCATACAATTAGCCATTTCTTTTAAGGTGCAATTCTTCCTTTTAGCTACACCATTTGGTTGTGGAGTATATGGAACAGTATGTTGCAATTGAACGCCATGCTCAGTGCAAAAGTTGATAAATTTGTTGTTAACATATTCTCCTCCATTGTCTGATCTTAACTTAAGAATTTGATGTCCAGATTGTTTCTCAACAAAGGCCTTAAAGGCCAAGAACATGTTAAAAACTTCACTCTTGAGTTTTAAGAAGTATACCCGAGTGTGTCTGGAAAAATCATCAATGAAAGTTAAGTACTTGCAACCAGAGAAAGAAACAACAGGAAGTGGACCACATAAATCACTGTGCACAAGCTGCAAAGGGGCTGAAGCGTGCCAAGAGGCACGTTTGTCAAAACTATCCCGATGATGTTTTCCGAGTACACATCCAGAGCAAACACCATCTCAGCAAGATACCATAGGAAGGCCCGTCACCATATTTTCCTTACATAGAGTTTGAAGAGAGCGATAGTTTAAGTGACCAAATCGCTCATGCCAAAGTTTGCTCACATCATCATTATGAGCAACAAAAACCGAGGGAAGAGATGATGACCCAAAATTTTCAAACTTATACAACCTTGTGGAATCATCAGCAATGCCAGTAGCTAAAATATGTTTAGGATCTTTGAGGTCCTTGATTACAACATCATGAGGTGAGAATTCTGCTATTTTCCCTTCACCTGAATGATTTATCTGATAAACAGATAGAAGGTTGCATGACAAGGTAGGAACACATAGTACATCATTAAACTGACCATTATCTAGATGAATGGTTCCAGATCCTACAACACTAAGAGATCTATCATCACCAACATAAATATGTTTGGTGTTACAATCATTTAAATAAGAAAACATGGCTTTATTTTTGGCCATGTGATAAGAAGCTCCAGAATCAATGAGCCAATCATGAGAATGAGAAGAGGAAGATACATTTAATGCATAACCAGATCTTGATGCTTGACAACCATAAGCAGAAAGTGCCATTCTTGAAGATGAAGGTGAAGAGTGCTCCAAATTGATGTTGTGCTTCTTCATTGCTGCTTCTAAGGCTTCCATCTTCTTAAAACATTTGGACTCTATATGGCCATCCCGATTGCAAAAGTTGCAATGTCTATCTGCCTTCTTCCCTTTGTTTTGATTTGCCTTATTATTTTGGTGATTTGATTTTTCAATTTGCGGCTAAAATTTCTTAGGGCCCTTGTTTGGTTTAGGACCAATTTTTTTAGGATATTGCTTCTTGGGATTCTTTTGATATGGTTGTTGTTGGGCTACTAAGGCTTTCTTAGAACCGTTTCCAGTAGTGATAAGACCAAGGTGTAAAAATTTTTCTTGTTCTCTTATCAAAGAATCACAAAAGGCATCAAAAGAGGGATTCTTGTAGGTAGTTCCTAAAGAAATGATGGCTTCTCTAGTGGAATGGAAGGCGGAAACAAATACAGAGTATGCAGGACCAAGCTTAGCAAGAATGAAATATATGAGGCTACCAACTTCCTTTTTGACCTTACACCCTTCTAAAAGAAGTCTAAGGGTCTTGAATTTGGACAAAAAGTCTTCAATAGAGGAGAAATTATTAGGGTCCAAAGTAAGCAACTCATTTTCAAGCTGATGGGCCCTGATTTGATTTTGAATGCCAAAAACATTATTTAGGTTTTCTAGGGCTTTATCAGGGGTGTCAATGTCAAGGATGTGAAATTGAAGATCTTGAGCAATGGACATTCCTATCAACCCTTGTGCTTGATCTTGTCTATTTTCCCATTTAGGAACTTTATCATCATCGGAAGGTTTAGTTTCTTGACCTGTGGCTATTCTATAAAGCCCTTTACTTCTAAGTATATCTACCATGTGAGGTATCCATTAGAAATAATTGGTGCTATTAAGAATAACCGGGCATGAACTTTCCATTTTAAAAAAAATGAAGCTGAGAAAAGCTAAAAATAACTGCTCCAATGGAAAGATCTCGAAAAATTAGGTCGTTTAAAAAAAAACAGCTCGAAAAATGGCTCGAAAAACGGCGTTCGGATGAAGAAGTTATGCCTTTTGAAAAAATTGAGTTGTAGATGCCGAATAGTTGCTTTGAACAAATTTTTTTTACAAAAGATGCTTGAGAAGGAGACTTGAACCCAAGACCTCTATTCTCATAAACTAACCCCTCACCAAGTGAGATAGTAAAAGGATCATGTTATTTTAGAAAGGAGGAAAGGGGTATTATTATTATTATTATTATTATTATTATTATTATTATTATTATTATTATTATTATTATTATTATTATTATTATTATTATTATTATTATTATTATTATTATTATTATTATTATGTGTGCGTGCCTTTTCCTACACAAAAAACGAAATTCAAAGCCTTACGGCAGAATGCTAGATTATCGGTTAGCTTTGCTGGCAACTATCACTTTTTTTACTACTTTTGATTTTTCGAGATCGCACAAAGACGCAGGGAAAGAGCATACATAGCAAAAAAATCTCTTTTTCCTGTTTTTGATTTGCCGAGATCGCATGGAGCACACAACAAAGAGCATACACAGAGAAGAGGGTATAGATCCGGCAAATAAATAAAACCTGAATAAAGAAAAAAAAACGAAATAAGCAGAACTATTAACAAATATAACTGCAAAATAGATGCTTTATACCTCCAGATCTAAACTAACATAACTTGGGCAGCCAGAAACCTTTTCGCATAAAACGAAAGGCGTTCCTCATTGTAACAAACGCTCCGGACATAACCAAGCAGTTCTCCAGGCCCAAAAATGTTCAGAAATAGTAGATATACAAAACGACATTTGCATGCAGTTAAACCGGCTTCGGATTTTGATCAACAACGGACGTAGCCCTCAAAATAGCTCTGATACCATGTAGGAATTTACAGGGTAAGTTCCATAGTTCAAGAACCAAAGGTCACCGCTCACAAACAGATCACAAATTAGTACACCAGTATAATCACGTGGTTAAAACCCTCAAAGAGGGAAACAATCCATGCCCTGAGCCAACGCGACCACTTCAGGGAATTTATTAATATAAAAGAAAAGTTACATATGTTTCTCTCATAAATGATTACCGGGAAAATGACCCTCTATGCTCTTTAAATAGAGATCATGGACCAATCAGGTGCTAAGCCATGGATCAAGTGTCGTTAATAACGAGGTGAGAGATAACCGTCCGATCACTACAAATCGTGACCGTCAGATTATAAGTTACAAATGTACATGGTAAAGAAACACACTTTACCTAACTCTACACCAGACTAAGTTATTCTTAACTATTTCCTATGTGTTGGAATATCCTAACACTTTGCACAAACAGATACAGTCAGGTAAAGAAGAGTTATCGTATTTGGTCAAGGTTTTGGTTTAAGCATTATTGTTCTTGCTATAAGGAAGTTTATTTTTAGCATCTCAGGAGGGTTTAATTTGCTTTACTTCGTTTTCCATCTTTGAACATGCTACAAGTTGGCTCGCAAGATAATCTTACCTTGTACAGGTTAGAAATCTTCTCATCCTTACCAGTTTTTTCTTACTTCCACGCATTTTTAATTTAGACAGAATTAATAAAACTATCACTGCTAATCATTTCCTTTTATGCATCTCGTTTTTCGACAGGTCAGTATCTTCAACCCAGTCTCTTTTGGCACCTGAGCCTATACTTGACGTTTCCTGCCGAGTCTCTATCAGCCTCTGGCTAATATGCTGGCTCTTTCTATAGGTATCTTGACGGACAGATGTTTCTCCTCCTAGATCCTCATTCCGAACAAAGTTCTAAAGTTAGTTTGATAAGCTATTTCGGAGGATAATTACCTCTTTAATTCAAGTCTTAAGAACAATTCCTGTAATGAATATACATGGACTCTTGTTCTCCGTCTTTCGAGTTCTGGGTTTTACTTCGAGAGTTTCTTGTTTCATGCTCGCCACTCCGTTGGATTTATGGAACTGTCTAAGGGTTTAAGTTTGTAATATACTCTTTTATTATTTATGAAGAAAGTTCCTGAGTGTGCATATATTCAAATGACTCTGATATGTTTTCCATTTAAGCACAATACAGTTCAGTAGTAATTTTTGAAATTGTTAAAGAACTTGTTTTATTCATTACTTTAATGAATTTCTTTCACTCGCAACTATATTCTGTACTCGAACATTTTTTGTTTTTACTATTATATAATTATTCTACAAGAGAATATATGTTTAAGCTACCAGTGTGAGTTTAATTATTTCCAGTTATTTTAGAGTTGTTATTTATTATAGATATGGAGTTTTCCGTCTACCATATGCTCAAACTGAGCATGTATTATACCAATTTTTTGCTTATTAGCTATTCTGCGCATTTCTTAATTTAATAATACCTATGCTCTGTTTATGAAAGTTCTAATGGTGGGAAACATGTAGTTTATTGCATAGCATTCGATTCCCTTCTCAATGCTATTTTTACACCGAGGTTTAGATATTTTGATTGAGATTATGTTAACAACTTTAATAATAGGGTGTCCGGACCACCATTTACTAGAGTCTGTGCATAGCAGATAATGACTGTAAAGAACGATGTGTCTTGGGTAGGGCATTGCCCAGAACCTAAGACCAACGGTTCCATTTTGTGTATTTGTAAATTTCTTTGTATTAAATGCATACAATTTCTTTGTAGTAACTAGCAGAACCATAAATTATAGTTAAACTATTGTCCCTTCTTAATTTTCCTACCATTCTCCATAGAAACTAATCTATAGTTTGGCAGGATTTATAAGCAATAAATTATCATAGTTAACTGTAATATTCCTATTTTAATAGGAATATTCAATTTCATTTTGTTTTCTTTGTTCAAAGAATAATGATGTAAAGGAGGGTCAAAAACTCCTAATAAAAGAATAAATACATGCCCAATGTGAACAGAGGTAAAATTAGGGATGTCTTGATAAAATCCACTTGTGTGTGAAACAGGATTGAGCCATTTGACTGGGTCAACATGACCAAATCACAACACAGTCCAGATGCATTGAACCTCCTGGAGGATCAACGCAGTTCTAGAAGAAGGTCCTCCATGTGAAAAGGGTTAAATGAATGAAGGTGGTTTAGGGTTTTGGTAAGCTCTCATCTTATAAAAGGAAGGGGAAGGCAACATGTTGAGGTTGTTCATGATATTGTTTCTGAATTGTTGTTTATTTAGACAAACAAATTTCTTGGCTGCTTAGCCTAGATTGCATTGGAATTTCCTGCTTAGGAGATCCATCTCTTCCCATTGAGGAGCTCGTGGGAGAGCTTGTATTTCTTGTCCACTATCAAGTTGAAGGCCAAGCTTCTACTTCCAACTGCAACACAGATCCAGTGAGGGTTTGCTTGCTTTTGTAAGCTGCAACAAGTGGAACTCTAGATCTATTCAGATCTAGCTTGTATTGGGGCCTCTTCTTAGTGAGTGTGTCTTTTAACCTCCTAGAAGAGTGCATCCACTTTCTGAGCTTCAATTTTGATCTTGGCCGTCAGGCCAAAGTGTTCTCCATCCTCATCAGAACAGTTCCTTGAAGAGACTGCATCCTTTTTGGCAGGAAGAGTTGCAATGGGGTTTTTGTATCAGCTTGGAGCAAAGATCTCTGGTGAAAGGGACCCTTCCCTTCACTGTGGTGATCCATGGATTGGCCAACCAATCCATGTTCATTTCAGATCTGATCTGTTGTGTATCATATGCTTTAGAAATTTCTGAATATCACTGCAAATATGTGGCTTAGATCTCATATCTATTCATTGATATCCATCTTTTGCTGAGATCCCCAAGGGGAGTGTAAAGAAGAGCCTCTTTGGCATATGGATCTGTAATAGATCTATATTTTTATGTAATGATCTGCCCTAGATTCAAAATATAATGAAATAATGCTTCAACCCTCTGAAAATTATGCTGTCAAGTTCTTCAGTCTTAATACATGGTGCAACACCTCTATTTTGAGGGTTTATTCATGTTAAATCTTTGTTTTTCTCTTGTATATTGTTTGATCCATATCCTTGATCCAATTTACTGATGTTCAGACCCTACTATAGTTAACACCTTTAGAAAATCACGATGTCCGTGCTTTAGTAATTTTGGCATACTCTGGGTCATGGGAAATCAGCATTTTGAAGCTATTTTGGGAGTGGGGGAACTGTTTAACTTAGCTAGAGTGATTTGTTTAAGCTGAAATTTGGTATGGGAGTCCCTCATGACCTAATATAACAGATCCAACCATCACTTTCTTCTGTTTTTACGCAAATTTATGAAAATAACCATTTTAGGGCTTAAATCATTGTTTTTCTCCACTTTGGGTTGAAGGGATAGATCACTTTCCTTGTTGTTATATATATTTCTGTTAGTAGAGGTTTTATTAACACCTCCCATGCGTTATTAGCCTGCTTCTACTCCAATACAGTGTTTTTATATTGTTGCAGTCTCTCATTGGACATTTATCAAACCATACTAGGTGTGGGAGGTCTGTTTGCCTCACCTAGTTTGTTTTGTTTCTGATCTCCTCTTGGAATTGGGTCTTATATTACCAGATCTAAGGAATCCAAGGGCTAATCTTGGTTTCTGAAGCACACATCCCTGAAAAATGCGTTTTTCAGGCCTGTTTTGCTAACCAGTCCCTTTTGGGATATTACATTAACAGCCTATTTCTCCTTCTGTTTTCAGAGGAATAACATTTGTACCATTATAAAACTGTGTAATAATACAATACTTAATCACAAAAATACAAATATCCCATTTGCACTTATCTGAATCACGATGTTTTAAGCTATGGTCCTCCCAACCATCAAGAGAGGCGATTACGTCCTCTTCTTTCCCTCGAGCTCCAAATCTGGATGGTATGGGTTAACAGTGGATTCACTATTTGCTGTGACCTCAAGACAACCAGTCCAGTCAGTACCAGAAAATTAGTTTCAGGTTCTCTGAGCGATCTTTCCACTAGTCTCTACCAGCTTTGGAAAATCCTCACTCCTTCCTCAAAACTAGAACAGAACACCTACTCGTCACTGGGATAAACCTTTTATCCTCAGAGGAGTAGGTGATTGTTTCCAATGTCCCCACGTGACTATTTCCAACTGTCCCCAACCACCTCCAGTTCTTGGAAAACATTTTACCATTAGCTTTTACTTTCCTTAAGAAATTTTCTCAACTGATTTTTATTCATAACTAATTACTAGTAAAACAACTTTCCAGACAAAAAATAATAATTTAAGTCTTTTCTTGACACAATAATAAGAAAAATTGTCTTTTAACTAGTTAACACTAGTTATCTTTAATGAAGCTGTCACAACTTCAAAAGAGGATTCACCACTCTTTTCACATGACCATTTTCACATGACCCTCTTTATCCATCACTTCTGTTCTTGTATACCATATTAACCATTATATCATTCTGTTAAGAGACACTGAGATAAGAATAACAGGAAAGAGAAATTCCCCAATATCATTCCCTATTCTTTTGAGATATTTTTGGGCCTGAAGAACATTTATTGTATTTAGAATTCCACCTTTGTTGCTGCTCTGATAGGATAAAATTCTCTCGGAATAAAACTTTCCCTTTGCAATTATGTTGTGAATGTGTTTATGGTATGTTTGAATTTTCTGGATTGGTTTTTATATCCATAGAAAATCTTCTGTTTGAATATCAATGGATGAAAATTAGTTTCCCTGTTCACTTTGAAATTATGCATTTCGATGTGCCTGCTTATAATTTTCTGTATTCATTTTTGTCTAATAAAATCACGTGGGCGAGAAATACAGGTTCTCACTACATAGTTTCTTGACCAACAACATTTGTGATAACTTTTAGAGTTATGATTACGAGTATTTTAAAAAAAATTGAGGTTCAAGTATATCTATATTTGAAGGATTAATACATAACTCAAGAGCTACAATGTGGAGGAAGAAGGTCTCTACCAGATGAGATTCTCTGCAATTATTTTTGCATAATTTCTTTCCAAAACAAACATCTTAAGGAATAAGAACAGTCAACAACCTATGACAACAAAATAAGATCATAGAACAAAATAATTCACTGATCTAAAAGATTTCTAAAATGAGGTGAGGGATATACAATGCACAGACATCACATAAATACTAAATCACAAAAGACCTTACTACCATCAATACAGCAAAATAATTATTTTAATTTTCTAAAATATTAAAAAAGAATTAAAATTTTAAATATAAATTTTAATAAATATTTAAATGAAATTACAATAATGTTACCAACCATAACTTATCAATTACATCAGCTTTAATAATGAAAAAATCCAAATAATATCACAATATCATTTTACTGATTTTATGTCAATTCGTCCCAAGTGACTCCATTTAGTGTCATAGAATCACTTATTTGAATTCAAGTTTTCCTTGATGGAGCTATGGTGGAATCTGTAAAATCACTTTACTAAGTTTAAGTCAACTTGGCAATGTCCATGTAGGATCCCATGTTTTTAGTCTATGACATGTATCAACATCTGTTAAAAGTTTATTCTCAAATAAAGTGTAGTGTTAACATCTTGTTATTGGTAAATGCTTCTCAATCAATCCTTAGAACCTTCTAATCTGAAAACTTCAGATCATATAAATCAACATCTTCACAGTTTATTCTGAATAATTAACATCTTGTCATTCGTAAATGCTTCTCAATCAATCCTTCCAAATTGAAAATTTCAGATCACATGTAGACAACACTACCTTTGTTTGTTATGAAGTTCAAAAACCTGGGGTTTATACAAATCTTCAAGTGTATTATTAAGCACACACAGCAGGGTAATCTGAAATATAGTGCTACTATTGCTCACCGATGTCCAACATGGCCAAATCAGTTTTAAGTGAATTAATTAGAAGTATCAACAACACCAGCTCTTCAACCAATTTTCAGGTCACAAGCAGACAAAATTACCTTTGTTTGTTATGAAGTTCAAAAACCTGGGGCTTATACAGCTCTTCAAGTGTACTCATTAAGCACACACAGCAGGGTAATCTGAAATATAATGCTACTATTGCTTGCCCATGTCCAACATGGCCAAATCAGTTTAATTGAATTAATCAGAAGTATCAACAACAAAAGCTCTTCAACCAATCTTCAGGTCACAAGTAGACAAGATTTCCTTTGTTTGTTATGAATTTCAAAAACCTGGGCCTTATACAGATCTTCAAGTGTACTAATTAAGCACACACAGCAGGGTAATCTGAAATATAGTGCTACTATTGTTTTCCTGTGTCCAACATGGCTAAATCGGTTTTTAATTGAATTAATCAGAAATTTCAACAACACAAGCTCTTCAACCAATCTTCAGTGCACAAGTGGACAAGATTACCTTTGTTTGTTATGAAATTCAAAAACCTGGGGCTTATACAGATCTTCAAGTGTACTAATTAAGCACACACAGCAGGGTAATCTGAAATATAGTGCTACTATTGCTTGCCCATGTCCAACATGGCCAAATCAGTTTAATTGAATTAATCAGAAGTATCAACCACACAAGCTCTTCAACCCGTTTAAATTTACAGGTTGATAGCTCCAAATAGGAAAGAGGCCCTTTAAGCACTAGACACAATTTCAATATACTTTTATTCATACAAGTAACAAAGATACGCATGTATATATATCACACTTTAAAACAATGAAAAGGCCTGAAAGAGGGCACCTATATCCTCAGCCAAGCTAAACTATCGTCAACCAGAATAAACTGGTGGGAAAGCCATGAAGCCTAACTCATTTAGGCTGTACTGACGATTCTGTCTTTGTGGGATAGGAGGCCATGGCGTTTATAGCACACACACCATAAGCGAGTTCAGTATTTCTCAGAACATAGAAATAGCCACTAATACCCCAGTCGGTACCCCATGAGTTCTTCACAATCCAATAATTTTTTCCATTTGTGGATGAATATCCCACAACCAATACTGCATGGTCGATGTCATCGGGATTGCTCGAACAATCTCCATCATAAATTCCCTACAGCATTCATTCAGTAATATACTTGCAGGTCAGGTAAGTTAAAGGAATATAAGTAGACAGTGAAATGTATGCTATGCTATTATAGATTTATCTATATCTTCAGTTAAAATTAGAACGCAATCAAATAAGGTACTAACTACCCACCCCACTGTAAAGTTGAAAATCCATGGCTGAACCATCAATACCAACGCTTACAGGCTGACTTCCCACGGCACAGAGCAATGCTGAATCTTCAGAGTCTACATCGGTGTAGCCATCTATGGAAACAATTTTCTTTGCTTCCTGGCACCACAAGTAGATTTAAAATACAATCTTAACAATGCAAAACTATGTACTGAAAGTAAGGGTATAACCATGCCTGGAGGATAGAACTTTAAATTTAACTGGATTATTGGTTTCTTACTGCCAGTTATTAAAGCGGACCAGGGATTAGTGAAAATGGGTTTCCACCTCTGATAGCTAGATGATGTTAGTGGTTTCAGAGATCATAAAAGAGGGAAATTTTACCTTTATAGTGTTACAGGTAGAGTCTATTCCGGTGTAAGAATAATCCTTCTCTGTATCGATTCCTCCGTTCTGTACGACCCAAGTAAAAGCATAATCCATGTCTCCTCCTTCGCAGCCATAGTTAGTGGCATCACAGTCTACCAGTTCTTGTTCGGACAGGCTGACAAGCTTGCCAGTTGATATGGCGTTTACTCCCTCAATCGACCCTGTTGTTGAGAATGCCCAACAACTCCCTGCATTAACGGGAAACGGACTCTATACATGATTAGCATTCGCTAAATAAATACAGTCACATCATAATTGAAAATTATAGTGCAGTTTATGTTTAAGAAGGTCATGAAATCATAATCTTTACCAATAAAGTTGAAATGTGTACTTTTCAATAAAGTATTTTTACATAAATCAAATTTTTAAGGATTTTTGAGTTCATGCAGATCGCAGATCTTGCTCATCCAATTGTTGAAGATTGAATTTAACACAACTCCAAATTTTGGGAATACTCTTAAAATCTGATGAACAGAGTGAAGTTAATTGTTTCACCTCTATTTAATCCAAATTCCAAAATAACCTTATTCAACAAGTTGTTTCATACCTTTGGATACCAGAATCTGCAATCCCCCAACTAATAAGTATAAGGTTAAGATTAAATTATGTTATATAACATCAACTAGTTTGTTTATAGCAGAATCTGTAGTCCACAATCAGATAATTATGTTCTGTCACATCATATGGTTCAGGTTAAATCACGTTCTTGAACATCATATATTCCACATCAAAACAGGAAAACAATAATGGCCTCATCTAAAAGATTGAGCTGAAGTAATTATTAGCTCCACTATATTGTAATGTACTTAATCTCATCTCATTTTGTAACCTCTAAACAATTAATACCTGATAATGAAAATGAAGATTTGATAAGATTCAGTGTAAAACTCACCACATTGACCCTGATCCTTCACTCCTGTAACTACTCCTTTCTTCCTCCAATCGAGAGACGAGGCAGTACTGCACGAAGAGCTCTGAGATCCCACTCTCTGCTTCAAAATCTGCCTCAACTCTGCACCTTCCAGCTCTGTTCTCCTCCTGGCCCTCCACTGCCTTGAATTTTTACCGAAGTAGCGAGACTTGAACTCCTCATTTGTAAGGTCTGCGAACTTATTTAAACCCAGACGGAAACTAGAACTGGAATTCTTATTGTGAGCGCGGATATAGTCGAGATTTGTTCTGAAAATCTGGAATCGTCTCGCTTTCTCCGCGTGGCTTCCATACAGCTTACCGTGCTTCCCAAGCCACAGGTCGAATAGCCTTACTAATCCATTCTCGGAATTAATATCTTCGACTTCATAAGGTTGCACGGCCGTTGCAGCCGAAACCAAATAGATGAATGTGGCTGAAATTAAAAGCAAATGCATAGGATTGGCCATCTCTCGCGATTAATTTGAGCATAAAAGTTCATTGATGGTGCAGTGTATTATACTCGGACACCATCGATTTCAGTCCATTTGGATTGGATTGAGCCGTGACTGGGCGGTGAGGTATGAATGATCGGTGAGAAACAACTCCAGCTACTATTCTCCACTGTGGCAAACCTACCATTCCATTCCTTTTGACTTCAGCTACTGGAAGAAGACTGGTCTGCGCCTGGAATGGTTGGTGCCATCCTACATCCATCACAATTACAGAAGAAAGAGAGTGTAGGTTCATCGAAAAACAAAATTATAGCCTTTTTTTGAAGTGATCGAGGGGGCATTTCAGAGTCATAATCCTTTCCATTAAAAGGCTTTGATAAGACTTTTTTTTGCCTTACTGCTGTAATAATAATAATGGTGTTCTTCTGATACCTCCTTATTTTTTTTACATAACAGAGTACAATATTATCTTACTTTTAAATATAAATTTAGATTTAATATATAAATTTAAATTTATACATTTTAAAGAAGTTTTGATTTAATTAATTATTTTTTGTTAATTTAAAAATTATTTAAAAATTAATATAGATATATTTTATTTTTGGATTTATTAAGAGTTGGGAAGAGTCAATTTTTTTATAATGCAAATTTTTCAAAGTATAAAATTTGAGAAAATGTTTATATCTAGAGAGATTTGATTCCTCTCATAGTTTAGTAAATCCTTAGTTAAGACGGATATATAAATTTCATATTTCTATATATAAAGTATTCTTATTGAATATTCTTAATAGTAAAAATAGAAGGTTTAGATATATCTTGAAAGTGGTTATAAACTTTTTGCTTTTAAATTTAATTAAAGTATTGTTATAAAAATAAGACAAAATAAAATATTTTGATTGTGAAATGAATGAAGTGTTTTGAGTATGTGATATTGATAAACCACGATATTGGTCCATAATATTGTATATATGTTTTAATTTGAATACTTATGATGCTCGTGAAAAAAAATTGAACCTGTAATAAATGTCGTACTCCACAAACTCAATTTAAAAAGTATTAATATATATATTTACTTTAAAATTTATATTATTAATTTATATTATTTAAAAATTATATCTTATATATAATCCATTATTAACTATATATATGAATGAATAAAATATGCTTTCAAGTGCAAACAAACATGAAATTGTTCCCTTATATTTTTACACACCATATTTTTTTTCCTAATGTGTAACTATTATGAAACAAACAAATATGTCTTTTGGTGAAAATTTATGATATCTCTAAATTTTATGAATATTATTGAAATTATTTTATAAATTTAAAATTATATATATATATATATATATATATATATATATATATATATATATATATATATATATGTTTGTTATTTAATAAGGTGATAATTTTGTCTTGACCTTAATTTGTTTACTAAAAAATGTTTTTTATTTTGCAAAATCTTGATATAGAAATATTCCAAAGGAAATTAATATATATATATATATATATATATATATATATATATATATATATATATATATATATAATATGTTATTTACTGAGGTGATAATTTTGTATTGACCTTAATTTTTTTATTTTGCAAAATTTTGATGTAGAAGTATTCCAAAATAGATTTTGAAGGTAGAAATAGATTTAACACTCTAAAAAAATCAAAGAGCCTAAAATTCTATAGTTTGACAATTGTAACCTAAATTTTTATAATTTCAAACTGATTTTATTAAAGAAGTATAAGAAAAATATATGTTTCGAGGCCAAATTGTGGCCTAATTAGATTACTGTTTATTTATTTATTTCAAAGGTATAAACTATTATTATATTATTATTTTTTATTTTATTATAAAAGTTGTAATTAAATATGATGATGATGGTGATTAATTTCCATTAAGATCAATATGGTTTATCAGCGCTTAAGAGCTTAAGAAAGTAAGAGATTAATTGAGATTTTTTAACACTTTATTGTTATGATTAAAAAGAAGAGTAAGAAGCGTTAGTGTATCACTTAGTGTATCACCATAGTTTTGTTCACTTAAATAATTAAACAAATATTTTTGGAGATTTTGTAACTTCTAAATATACAACTATTTTATATATATATATATATATATATATATATATATATATATATATATATATATATATATATATATTTTTAATTTCTAAGGTATAAACTATTATTATAAGACCAATATGATTTATGAGAACTTAAAAAAGTAAAATATTAATTGAAATTTTTTAACATTTTATTGTTATACTTGGAAAATGTTCCTTATCATCATAATTTTGCTCACTTAAATAATTAAAAAAATATTTTTGGAAAATATGTAACTTCAAACTGTACAACTATTTTATAATAACTAGTTATAATATATCTTAAAATCTAAATAATTAGAAAAATATTTGTTAACGGAACCGCTCCATCTTTAAAATAAAATTTCAATTATAATAATATATAACTCATTTTTAATTCTAACATTTTTTATTTATTAATTAAATCAAACTTTAAAAAAATAAAATTATACTTTTACACATATATTTCCACAAAATTAACTTCTTCAAACTTTAATTATTTATAAACATTAACTATAAAATACTAATTTTGAATTATTTATAAAATACTAATCCCTCAGGCTAATTGAAAAACATTAGAAATTATCAAAATTATTAATAATTAATATTGCATCCTATATTTGTAATTTAAAATTATAAAAATATTTGGTATAAAATATATTCTAATTTAAAATTAATTGTTAATTTTCAAAAAAATTAAATAACTTTTATTTTAGATATTTTTTTATTATAATTATTATATATTGAAAGTTATTCTTTAAACAAAAATTAATTATATAAATATAACATAATTAATAATAATAATCTCGGATGCAGGTGTTTGCTGAGTATGGTACAACGACGCGTGGCCGGGAATGGGTTGGCATGTGGGCTCACACCAACGCCACACAGATCCGCGCGATGCACAGCATTAATATCCAAGCCAGTGACTTCAATGCTGCCATTACGCAGCGCTTTCTCCGACGCGCACCAGTTTTCATTTCTACTATGGCGCCCTGGACCAGATTCATTGTTGCTTCTCCTCTGCGCACGAGATGTTCTATGGTTGCAGCGGAGCCTTGCTCTCGCACCGATACTAGGTTGAGGTGTGCTTTGCCTTGCTGCATAGAATTGATGCTGGGCATTCATTTTTCGCATAGCCCCTTCTGCAAGTTTTGGTCTAATTCACCTTCTGTTTGTGTCTTGGCGCTTCCTGATTCGGCTCCCTTGCAATTCTCTATGGACTCGGCTCCCTTCATTCGCACAATTGACCCCAACATCTCCTTGCTGCACGCTGCAACATGCCTCGACTCCGTTAGAGAATGCGGTGCAGGAGAGGCACTAGCCGTGGGAGGGTTGTGCGACAGTCCTCTTCTTCTACCTCTGGTTCGACCTCTCAGTCCTTGGAGAATCTCACTAGCCACTATCTGGCTACCAGGAGCAGGCACAGTCGGGGTTCTGGCCAGTCCACTCATGCTCGCAGCGCCTCTCACTTTCCTGCTTCTCCACCTCCCCTTCCAGTTCACACCCACAAAGCCCAGATCCGCATTCCCTGTGCTCTCTGTCACTCCACTTTGATTGCCAAAATCACCTTTGATTTTCAGGCAGACTCCGTGACTGAGACAGTCCTAGCTCCGGAAGTGCCTTTGGAGAAGAACCTCATAGTTCCTCCTCTCATTCCTCCCTCCGACAGCAGGCAGAGTAAGGAGCCTTGCAGCAGTGTGATTCCAGACACCAGCCTCCAGGCAGGCCCAAGCTACACGAAACGCGATGGATCTGTTGATAAAGACAACCTTCAGGCGATGGAGGAAGACCCCTATGATTATGGATGCCGCATTGTTGAAGAAACACCTTCTAGCTCTCATGACTCCTGATTGTGCATACATTCTCAGGTTTTTTCCTTACAGCCACTTGTCTAGGCTTGATCATATGTGTTTCAGTTTTTTCAGTTTACATACTCAGAAACTTGTTTTTATGTCTTCTTACAGTCGGTTTCCCCTGCGTGGGTGACTTACCAATATTTGTCTAGCTAGGAATAGGGCAGTGGGTCTGGTTTTTGACAATCTATGGTTAGACATTAGCTTTTTTTATCGATTGCTGCAATACTGGGCAAGACCATATGAGGCCAGGACCTCCATGTAAAAAAAATTTGTATCAGTAATAGAAGTAGACTTATTCAGAAATAATAATAATAATAATAATAATAAATTAAAAATAGAAAATAATAATAATAATAATTTATAATGAGAAAATAATAATATTAATTATGATTAGTACTTAAAGATTATCATTTTTAAAAATAAATATATAAAAATTTTAGTTATATCAAAGTATTTTAAACTTGTAGTTTAAAGAACTCACAAATTAGTCTGGAAAATAATGAAAATTTCATTAAATTTATGACAAAATTAGGTAGAAATATATGAAAATATGGGTTATAGCTGTCAAACTTCAGCATTTTAGGTGCACCAGGGGTTCTTGATGGTGCTAAATCCATTTCCACCATAAAAAAAATTTGATTCAAACACTCTACTTTGTTTAGAACTTGTGAAATATTGATTGTGGTAAGGTTTAAATTCTAATACTAGAACAAACCTTGAAACTACTTTGTCCATTATTCTCATGAAGCATGCAAACATGATATCCATTTAAGCTAGACTGTGAAATTTCCATCAATTAGTATGCATTCATTGGAATGTTACTATGCTCATAAAGATCAAAAGTGAAATTTGACCAAGTGTGTTAGTGACAAGCAAGTGAAGTAGGAATTAATTATGGGCTTCTCTACTCATCTACCAACTCACTAAGAAAATGACATACTACGAGCACTAAGCAAAAAGTGAAAATTGACCAAGTGCACTAGCGATGAGGTAGTAAAAGTGGAATTGATTATGGACATATATTCCCAATGAAGTAAGAAGCTTTGAAATGCTTGATGATTGTATTCCACTCCATTCAACTACCTCATTGAGAAAAAGGCATACTATGAGCACTAAGAAAAATGGCAAGACTAATTCCGAGCAAGGGAATGAATAATATATTCATCAAGAAGAGGGTTGATCGTCAAGTATGTCAAGTAAAGACTAGGGATACTAATAAAATGAAAATGTGTCAAAGTATCAAATCAAGGCTTCTTTGTTTGATGATCTTCACTTAGCAAAGGAGAAAGAAGCATCCACATTGATCCACTAACTAAAAGGAGTACCACAAGTGCTAAGTACAAGGAAAAGTTTAAGGTTAACATATTGAGCAAAGGAAGGATATCACATGTGGAGAAAATGGAAGGGCAAGTGCAAAAGAATAATTGTGGGTTATTAGAGCAAAGGATATCTCTTAGTTAAGAGGTAGAGGATAAAAGATGTACTATGAAGGAAATGAAATGTTAGAACATGCACCAAACCATGCAATTTCTATAGGAAAAACCTAGTTAGAGGGGAAATCATAATTACGATATAAGTCGTTCCTATTTGAAAAAAACATGCCCAATTGCCACTGTGGACTTGTCTGTCGTGTCCGATCAAATGTTAGATGATTAAACCATCCTCTTCCGTCGGGTTGAAACGGTTAAATAAATTGAAATGATAAACGCCATAACTGCATTGAACAAAACCGAAATCTCGTTGTCACCTCATCACAAATCTACTATGAATCCAGACTTTGGCTCGAACTTTTTTTCCTCTGTAGTGAGGGTTTATTTCTTTCTTGTTGCGTTTGGGGACACAACTGCACCAGAACGGGTTTCGAACCTTGCTCCAAATACTGTGATATTTCCATTGGATTATTTGAAGCTAAATCCTTCTTGACCTTGTGGCAGATTGCCCTTTCTCCACCAGTTAGGTAACCTCCACCGATAGCTTGTAGTTTCACATATTATCTTAGGGTTCAATGTAAGTTTTATATTGAATTTTATTTGTTGCTTACCAGATTGATATTTTCTTATGTTGTATAGGGCGAATCTGGTTATTGTTAGAACCCGTTGGTTTGCTTTTTGGACGTTTCAAGTACCAGACCCCCAATACTTCTTAGCGAGGTTTCCTCTGTCATTTTACCATGCGTTTTACAAATTTTGGTAAGAACTTCTTTTACTAAGATTAAATTTCAGTTTCTATCAATGAGTAATAGGGAATATGACTACAATCATTCTCCTCTGCAGGAAACATTATTATATTTGGAAACCAAAACAAAGATGATTATCCCTATAGGCACCGCCTTCCTCACCTAGCATCAACCCTATGAGTCTAGGGATCATATCGTTCTTAGTGTTATTAGCATGATTCCTTAGCGTTATTCCTTCACCATTCACTTGCATGATTTTTTTTTTGCATCTATGGGTTCATTAATATCTTTGTTTCATGGATTAAATCTAGGTTCCCCTACTTCATCTGAATCTGAGTGTGAGTACCAACTTCTTGCGTTGCAAGAATTCATCCTCGTCGGAGTGGTTCACACAAGTAATTTTATTTTCTTAACTTGCATCTATACCTAAGGTTTCTTCCATTATCAATTTATTTGTGTCATTTAATAATAATGTGACTTCCTTGTGAACTGCATAGGTAAAGTCTATACCTTCTTGACTTCTGTCTCGTGTCCACTTCCAAAATTATATTTGGCGTTTGCTCCTAGAAATTACCTCACTACCAGGTTGGTTCTTCCTTTTGATAACCCTGGAGTTCTTGGATGTTTTGGGGTTACGTTGTCGATGCGTTGTATACATAATCAATAATTTATTTCGACTTTTGCGTTGTTCATTAATCCTTGGTATTCTCTACAAATATGAGGATATTGGATGTTGGTGTTTGCTACATTGTATGATTCAATTTGGTTATTAATAATGATCTTGAGGTCCTATCCTTTGTTCCCTTGAAGTAAGAAATTCATAGTTCATTTACCTCATTTTTTATAAGTTGATTTAGTGTATTCTGGTTAACCTATGAAGTAAAGGACTAGACACTCTTCAAGCTTCTCCCGTGTGTATACTTTGCTCGTGATTTTTCTGCCAAGTCATCTGCCATTTATTGATATTTTTTTCTTTCAAAGGTATTAATGTTTGTATATTATCTTTCTACGATATTGTGGAAATTCCAATACCATTGTTGAGATTTAAGACTTGATATTCTATAGAAAATGAAGAGATTTCAAGATTACCATAGCTCCTGAAAGGTATGTTTTGTTCACCACTTCAGAAAGACAGAAATTAACATGTACACAACAATTAAGGAATCTCTTACAACACCAAGCCAAGACATATTATTTCCAAATTCCTGCCAAAGTATGGGTTAGAAGCCTGATACAATCTCCCATGTTGACATGCAATTAAATTACAATATTATTCACTGAGAAAATTGCTAGAGAAATAATTCACCATCTCTGCTATCATCTTCGTTGATTTCATCTAAATTGAAGAATTGGCCCTCAAGCATATGATAAGGTGCAGGTGAAAAAAGAAATCCTTCATCCATGTTTGTAAGAAATGTTGTCAAGTCGACCTTGGAAAAATCCTATCTTTGCTTAGTATATGTCTCAATAACCTCTGCCTTCTCCTGTAGATCCACAGACTGAAGAGAAATTTGAGGAGGAGAAGTAATGGGTGAATTAACTAAGGTTGCAGCCACTGCATCTTCATGTATATCTCTCGTTGCATTAGATGTTGGGTGAGGAAGATGATGGACAATTTCCGAGAAATTGAGAAAAGCCGAGTGGCCTTTCAAGCACAGAGCGGCCACGTCGTGTGCACAAGCCGCCATTTCTGGGGAGGAGAAGGAGCCGATCCAGATGCAAGATTTCTTCTTGGCTTCTCTTATTTCTGATACCCACTTTCCCCATCTATGTTTCCTCACCCCTTTGTACACTGGATGTCATGTTTATCCACTTCCCTTAATCTTTCTCCCTTTCTCCACCCACATTTCATTCGATTTGGATTGCTCTACTTTATCATTTCTATCATCTTCATTCTATATATTAACAACATCAACTGTGCCACTGCAAATTGGTTTTGTGGGTAAATCTGGACTTTCTGCCTCAGTTTTCCCTTCTTGGTACGTTGCAGCCATTGGCTTCACCTCTTTGCTTGTGGGGAAGAATATGGGAGATTTTATACAGTAGGATCCATTCACTGCAATAACTATTTGTATTTCTTTTGGTTGCAGCAGTGGGAATGAGGAGGACTGAATTTTGTGAATGAGAGGCCACCCGATATCATTGAAGTAGTCTGTTGCCCTCAAATGAAGTAATATGCGAAATTTGTGGATTGTGGGGCAACGAGATTTATTGCATGCTTTTAATGTAATGATCATGTCGTGTAATGGATTCACATCTTAGTGGAGTTTTGGAAAATCACAAATTATAAGCATTTATGGAAAGTTGTATTATATTATACATCTCTTTGAACACATTTTTACATATTGATTTCTACCTCTATATAAAGCTGCTACGCTCTTTTCTTTCCGAACCACTTCTACACAGGGATTATGAAAGTAAATTATGATATATATACACGATAATATGTGATGGGTTCGAAGGAGATCAAGCATTTCACTCATCAACATCATTCCTGCATGGTGTGGGAATAAAATAATATGCGATAGAATAAAATCATGGTTTCATATTCACATGTACATATACCACACAATCTATGAATATATTTTTCACACATCTTTTCATTATTTTTCCACATGATAAAGTGCTCCTTAGATGGTTTCAACAACTATAGAAAAATTAGGTGAGCAATTAGGAGAAATTTTCTTAGGAAGATGGTTTTCTTTATTTTTAAATTAGAAATAAAGATGACGAATTTATGTCCCTTCCAAATTTCCCCAAATACTTATTTAAGATCAAAGCTATGGTTTCATTAAGTCTTATATTGAGTTTGACAATTTCATGTTTTGAATATTGTGCTCCTTACTTGTCTCTCTTTTAGGGATCTAACTCATTCAATTATGATTATGGAAAATATGTAAGTTTGGAATATAGGCAAGTGCCCTAATTTTCAAAACTTACATTTTTTTTATTTATGTAACCTAAGAAGTGATCTAACTCATTCAATTATGATTATGGAAAATATGTAAGTTTGGAATATTATAGGCTAGTGCGCTAATTTTCAAAACTTACATATTTTTTATGTAACCTAAGAGCAAATGAATATTTGATTTGGATATTCTCTATCATTTTACTATCCAAATAAATTGAAAACATTTTTTCCTAATTTTGTTAGGTATTAGTGTTCGAATATGTGATTGGCCATTTGTAAAATATACTAGATTATTCTTTCATGAAATAAAACCCTAGACGAATCTTCCTTGCAATTTTCCTCATTCGAAAGATGCTATATATGGTAAAATAGTTTTTTCAAAAGATTGAATTTTTTTCAACACAAGGCTCAAGGATATTACAACAATATAGTGATTAATAACTCAACATGCTACTTGTGGAAATTGAACATGGGTGGAGAGGATAACACTCATCAGAACAATTTGAGCCAGACATGATTGAAGCATTAAGATGGATTCTATGAAACTATTTAGTAAATTCAACCTACCCTAAATGAGAGCCACTTCTGATACTAAGAAGAGAACCTTCTATACATATTATCATATAACCAACCTCATTCCTCGACCTCGTAATCATTTTGCTACAATTCAAATTATAGATACCTTTTCTTCAACTCAAAATCAATATGGTTGTAAGGAAGGACCAAATGTTTCATGACCCATTGTAAAAGTGAATCGGGTGGGAAAAGAGCCCACCATAACAAATTTAAATTATCATTAGATATACACTAAGATCCTATAGATAATACCTACAAAACAAATAATGAATCCCTAATATATCTTTAAAAATTCAATAGAGAAAAACTGATTGGGTGCCAATTTTGATAATGTTGAAGCATCACATTCAAAACCTGTGAGAAAAGATGACTCTTGAGAAATTTTACTGTGATAAAGACTCTTGAACCGCATTTGAATTGAAACCATCATTCTCACCTCAAGAATTATAGACAGGATCTATGTTCCCCTTGATATCACTAGTTTCCATATAACAGTGAATACCTTCATAAATAAATTTCACATAGGTTATACTTGATGGTGCTGATCTTGCAAACATCTTAAATGAAGCTACGATTCTTGCTAGAAGATTTATTAAGTCTTACTATTGTTTCTATCCCTCAACAATTTCTAAAAATTCTAGGTTACCATGAAAAAATATTTTTAAATTTCAATTCTACTTAGCTTCTTAATTTACCAATGATATATGGTTATTTCATGAAAATTAGGTTGGAAGGGTACATAAATATGTTGAGACGATGGATGCTTTAAAGATCTGAAATGAAAATCCATAGTGCAGTAACAATGTAGCTATCACCACCAAGTGGGAGACCTTTGATTCTACTGTAGGTAGTTTGAATGCTACTCCACCCTCTGCATCTACCAAGATCACTCAAGATTGGGAATCATTCGACTCAAGATATGCCATTATTTTTTCAGAACAATAGTTTTATTTTGAAAGGAAGCCTACTATTCTTTAGAGACATACATTGCATTCTTGAAATGGAAAAGCATGAAGGAATAGAAAAATCTATCTGAATCAACAATAGATATTATTTGCATATGTATTTTTTTACTTCTTTCTTCTATGCTACTCTTTCCTATGTTTTCGCCTTACGTCGTTTCCTTTGCAACATGTCATGCAATTGCTAGTAACAAATGGATCATATCATCAAGTAATGACATTGATTTTCAAACTACCATGCATATTCCACTGGAACATTTTATCACACTGGATTTTATAAAATACTAAAATATTTAATATGAAAGTTAGTTTATTTTAGATATAAGATTTCTTAATTACTAGTTTTATGCTTAAATGTATGAAATAGTAGAAATCAAAAAAATAAATAATAGAAAAATGCACACACACCATTCACAAATAAATACAAGATTTTCCGTAGAAAATATGTATGGGAGAAAATCCAAGTAGAAATTGCAGTTTCTCTACTCTCTTTTCTCTTGTCTAGAAATATGCTTTCCCCCTTCGTTATCTCTAACTTCCCCTTTGTTATAATCCTATGTTATCTCCTGCTTAATGAAGACTAGGGATATGGAACATTTATGAAGGAAGATGGAATTACATCAACATTTCCCCTTGATGACAACTACCCACATTCCCAAAAACTATCAAAGTCATACAAACTTCACCTTCATCATGGATTTGGTGAAGATATATGTTAATGGCTACTTTCTGGGACAATACTCCAAATAATTCCTAAATTTTGTCACAAACAACGATCAACACTTATGAGGAATTCTGAACATTGGAACTAGTAACAAGGAAACATTTCTAAAGGAATTTTGGACAAAAGACATTCCTGAAGAAGTATGAACAATGTCACCATCAATGTTTATCAAACACACGTTTATAAATATGCATAATTATATATATGAAATCCCTGGTTATATTTCTCTTATGAATTTTATGTAAACATTTCATGTATTTTGTATTTAAAAAAAATATATATGGGGCTAATTAAGGGACACAAATTCTAGAGACTTGGGATGGATTTTGCTTGGGATGTTCAATTTACTTGTTGCAGGAAAATCTGAATTGTGTGACAACCATTGAAGGTTGTTTGATGTGATTTTAATAAACCGATGTTTAGAATTAAAGGGACTACAATAGAAGGATGCAAGACATCCCTTGCTTGGGAGAAGTGACAATAAAAAAAACAAGACAAAATTAATGGCGCAGGCACATGTAGGCAATTAGGAGAAAACAAGATAAAATTAATGAGGAAATGGGTTGCACTAATAGTCAAAGACAAGGAGGTCAACCACGCAAGAGAACGACAAGAATACAATCACTCATAAAATGCAACAATTTGCTCAAAACAACAAGATAGCACAGGGAGACAGAGAACGGAAAGCTCGCGGAGAAAGAACACAATCACACTATGAATAACAAGAGAAAAGAAATCCAACGACATGAGCACGTTGAGAATCGAAGATAACAACATGATTGGGATGGAACACCACTCTCGTGAGCCAACATGGTATAAGGAAACACCACCTTCTTTGAGCAATAGAGGAAATAACACGAAGATAAAATTGGAGGAGAAGCATGTGCATAGTTGGGTCTAGAACCATTTGAAGACATCTACAACAATGCAAAGAGTATTTGGGCATGAAACAAACCTTAGAGAAGTTAATTATATCGTGGTTGAGTATTAGGAGCACGAGAGGGATTTCCTCTAGGTGGGGATAAGTTTTTGGATGCCCTAGGGCTCAAGGGTGGAGATGGGCTTCTCTAGAGTCACTTGATTACCTGAGGTGGAGCCTTAGTCCCTAGATTCCTGAAAAGGGAAGGTTTGTAAGTCTCTTGTTCTTGTCTTATCTATTTTTGGAAGTGGATTAGGGATTTTTGTCATTGGTTGGAATCATTGTGATATATGTGTTCAGGGTAGAGGTGAAGGCTTTGGATTCCTTGGAGTTTATTAGTTGTGGAGCAACTAAAGGGTGGAGGCAACATGCCTCTTGATTCCCTACGTAATTGGTTGACTGCTATTTGGTTGATGGGTGGAGGCATTAGAACCTATGGAGTCCCTGTTTCAACCAACAATTGGTATTTCATCCCTAAAGAAAACCATCTCAATCTCTAGAATCTGGCTCAAGGGTGATGGTTGCAAGAGATATCTAGTTGCATCCCATCTATAGTTGGGTGGAGAGTTGTGGTCCCCAACTCTGTTTCCCATCTTTTGATTTAAAATCCAATATTAGCTCTCTTCATGTGTGATATATGTCATGAAAAATATGTTGATAATGCTAAATTATTTTGTAATTTTCATTGAATTGTATGTTTATGCTATCAATTTGATTTGGTATCGTTGCATCAAATGTGGAATGCTATTTTGTGTTAAGGAAATGAAGCATTGATCATTATTTCACTTGACTGTAATTATGCGTTATTATTCTTTACATAGGGTGAGAAAACAAGTGTGTGTGTGTGTGTGTGTGTGTGTATTGTGCATGTTGTATGCATGAATTTGATAAAATTGTATTGCAGTATAGGAAGTTATAGAGTACAAAATAGTCATCCATGCTATCTCAATTTGATGTTGAGCCTTACTAACAAACCGAACCATCAATGTCTCAGAGATACCATAAACCTGAAAAAAAAACCCAACCTATACCCATAGTATTGGCATGTTCATTGATACACCTAATATGAGATGATGTATAAACCTCACAAAAACAACAAGAAAATAAAATTAATGTATTAATGCTAGAAAGTAGTAGTGTATTGGTGAGATAATATATATATACCTAGACATATGTGTGTGTATATATATATGGAAAACATATAAATTATGAGTTTAATGCCCATGTTTTTCCACCATATGCCATGATACAATGTAATGGAAAAATGACATACAAATCATGCTGAAAGGGTTCAACTCTCATACAAGTGAAACCATAGGTAAGCATGACCACATAACTTCTATGACACACACACAAACATATATATATATATATATATATATATATATATATATATATATATGCTCATTGCATGTAAACATATCAACACCTTCATAACACTTTAAATAAATGTTGAAAGGGCCCTATGTCATTGCATTGGTCGTAACATGATGTCAATACGTCGATCAAACCATATATGTATTGCTACATATATGGAAAGTGATTGTTTTAAATATATTTATATATAGATACATAACCAATGTATCGTTGTATATGTCGTGGAGTTTCTATGCCGCATGGAGGTCGGAATTCAATGGCCGGATCTATATAATTTACAATCGTAACACATAACCAATGGTGGAAGAAACCGACAATGGGCTAGCCTAGTCGGGGGTCGGGGCCGATAGGGAGTAAGTTGAAGTTCCAAGAGGATTTCAGGCTGATATTTGAGTTGGGTTGACCCCTAGGTCTAAAGTTCAGGCACTGGCTTGGTTGATAGGGTTTCCGTTTCATAGAATAGGGGATGGGTTGACCTCCAAATACTGTGGAAATGCACCCATCCATGTGGGGGATCGACGATGGTGAAGGATTGTGCGTCACCTTGCAGGGCCTTAGACCATGTAACCTTATGCCATAATCGTGAGGGAACAACCAGTAGGAAACAACAAGTACAATGGAACTAAGGGAGCATCAAGTAGGGAATAACAAGTAGAATGGAACCGTGAGGGAAAAACAAGTAGGGTAATACGAGGAAGTGGTATTAGGTGCACCCCGTGGCCATGTGACATGGCGGGGTGGTATCATGTCACGTGGGGGACCACATGGGTGTCACATGGAAGAGTAGAGTGATAAAAAAAAAAAAAATCAAAATGAATAAATATTTTTATCACCCCATTTCTCTAAGTATCACTAGGGAAGTTGGGTTAGCAAGTGAACACTTCAAACCCTGTGGGTAAGGTGGGGTGTTTACAGGTGGTATCAGAGCATCCAAGTTCAACACTTGGATTGGATGGGCCCTATCATGGGAAAGTAATAACAAAGTTCTTACAAGGGGTTCTCGTAATGATTTTTAGAAAATTAACTAAACTAATGTTTAAGTGTTAAAATTCAATTTATAATTGATTGATTACATGTATGATTGATGCATTAACATTATGATTTAAATATGCATCATGGTACTAATAATTGATAAGATTTTATTTTTATTAATGAACTAACAATTTTTGTTGACTAATATATTTTGTGGAGCATGCATGCAGATGTGGCATTGTTAGTGGAGAACAAGGTAGGGGAAAGCTCTCCTGATTGGATGGATATCTTGAGGAACCTATAGAATGAGATTAGGAGTTTTAAGGCAAATAATTAAAGGTTGGTAAGGGCTCAAGAGATGAAAGTTGAGGTGAATGTAGTCATACTGCAAAACCTCTCAGAATTATAGACACATAGGCATCATGAGCTGGGGGCTAGTAAGAGAGATAAGTTGAGCCCTTTGAAGTCAGAAGAGAGAAAAAATGGGGCAAATGGTAGCATGCCTCAAACGAGACACATAAGAGAAAGTGAAGACACTATGAGAGGGAATGCACCATTGAGTACCCTAGAGGGAATAAATAACACTTCGAGGAATCACTCTGATATACCTTCTAGTTCTAATACCAAGAGGAATCATCATCATTCCCATCATAATTATCATTAGAGGAAATGATAAAGGGACTATATGCCCTAGAAGTTCAAGAAAGCCACACTGCCCACCTTCGGTGGGGAAATGAAGAAATATGAAGATTCATAAGCTTGGTTTCTTGGAATGAGGAATTTCTTAAGAATCCATGATTATTATAAGAACATGAAGACAAAGGTAGGCACCTATAATCTGAAGGGAAAATAAGACATCTGGTGAGAATATATGAAGAATTTCAAAGGCATAACTAAAGAGAGGTTGACATGGAGAGAGTTTGTGGGCTTCTTCAAAGACACATATTTTTCAGATAGGTATTATGAAAAAAAAGGAAAATAATTTTATGAGCTCAGAATGGTACAAATGTCGAATACAAAATACATCACTAGGTTCCTAAAGTTTTTGAGATATGTGCCATATATCAAGGATGAGAAGGAAAATGTTCAACAATTCATCGATGGGTTACCTATAGCATTCAAGGATCATATTGATATTTTGGAACCTCAGACATTAGGTGATGACAAGAAGAAGTTGAAGCATTGTTATGAGAAAGAAAAATGAAGACTTAAATTCAAAGGTGATTGGAAGGAAAAGAGCAACGAGAGAGATAAAAAGAAGTGGCCCAAGAAGATTGCAGAAAATAAGGAATGCATGAGTGTAACCAATGCAAGTTGATTTCAACAAAAATTTGGTCAAGCTGATTAAGGTCATGTGCATCAACCTACAAAAGAGAAACATAGATTTGAGATAAAAGAGCCATTAAAATGTTGAACATGCTGCGAGAATCATTGAAAAAGGGATTTCCCACAGTAGAAAAATGTAGGTCTATGAATTTATAGTGCACAAGAGGCTTGTGGTGTGGGATATATAGTGCAGAGCATGCACAAAATTTATGCAACAGTATATAATCACCAATCTTACCATCAAGCTTCCATCATTGAGATGGAAGGTAAGTTGTGTAATCAAGTTATTTCAATTTTGATCGATCCTAATTCTAACTACAGTTAGGTCAGTCTAGAGCTCGTAGAAAAATGTTAGTTGGCCAAGGAATAAAATGCAAAACCATGGTTGGTTCAATTAGCAATGTGAATGAAAATAAAAATAAGTTATTAGGTGAAATCATGTGTGTTTTAGCTTTAATGAATTCCAATGACATCACACTTAAATGTATTTCCTTTGGGTGCGTATAACACGTTGTTGGGCATGGATTGGTTGTAAAAGCAACATACCAAAGTTGATTTCTATGAAAAAAAAATTGAATGCTTAGATGAAGTTGGAGAGAGAAGAATATTGCAGGGTAAGAAGAAGCCTACCTAAGTGAGGTTGATCACAACTATCTAGGCCAAACGTAGCTACCGGAAGGGTTTCCATCTATTTTCTATGAAAGTACCAAGTGATGACAAGGCCAATAACAACGTTGAGGCAATTTAGGAGAGTGAGATACTGAAGAGATATACTATGTTACAACAATTCAGGGATGTTTTTCCAAGAAATTTTCCTAGGTTACCTCCTCATAAGGAGGTAATTTTTTCAAATGAGTCAATTCTTGGAGTAACACTAGCATCCACGTCACCATACAGGATTAGCACCCCTGAGTTGGTTGAATTAAAATTACAATTAAAATATATGCTTCATAAAGTCTATTTAAGGCTAAGTGTGTCTCCATAGGGAGAACCAGTCTTGTTCGTGAAGAAGGACGATACACTCAAAATCTGCATTGAATACATGCAACTAAACAAAGTGACCATCAAGAATAGGTACCGATTGCCACAAATTGATGATTTATTTGACCAATTGAGGGGAGAAACAATTTTATCCAAGATCAATTTGAGGTTACGGTATCATCAAGTATGCATCAAGAATTAAGACATCCATAAGACTGCATTTTGGAAAAGATACGAGGACTATGAATTTATAGTGGTACCCTTTGGGCTTACTAGTTCCCCTACCATTTTCACGTGTTTTTAACAGTGTGTTACATCCTTACTTGGAAAAATTTGTGATCATTTTTGTTAATGAAATATTGGTATATTCAAGGACTAAAAAGGAGCATGAGGAGCGCCTAGCTATAGTGCTATAGTTACTCAGGGAACATAAGCTCTATGAAAATATTAGCAAGTGTGATTTATTCCAATCACATATACATTATTTAGTACATGACACCCATAAGAAGGGGATAGTGGTTTATCTAGAAAATATCCAAGCCATAATGGAGTGGAAAATTTTGAAAAATGTGAATGAAATCAAATCATTCAAGGGATTGGCTAGCTACTACAGGAGGTTCATTAAAAATTTCTCCAAGATAGGCCACCCTTTTACATCCTTGTAGAGGAAAGGAAAGAAGTTTGAATAGAAAATTGAATGTGAAACAAGATTTGAACAGTTAAAGTAGTTTCTCTCTGATGTGCCAGTGTTGAGGATTGTAGATCTAGAAAAGGATTTTGTGGTTTGTACAGATTCCTATAAGGAGGGACTCGATGGAATATTGATGTAGAAAGGGCAGGTACTTTGCAATGAGTCATGAAAATTGAATGAGCATGAGGAAAAATATGTAACTCATGTTTTGGAGTAAGCTACCATTATTCATGCATTGAAAATGTGGTGGAATTACCTCCACAATAGAAGATTCATGCTCATGATAGATCATGGAGGCCTAAAGTATTTTTTTGATCAACCTAAGTTGAACATGAGTCAAGACAGATGGTTTTCCATACTTAACAAGTTTGACTTTTAATTCAAGTACATTAAAGGAAAGGAAAACAGGGTTGTCGATCCACTCAGTAGGAGGATTCAATTGAATCATGCAGTATCCATAATCTCTTAGGGAGTGGAACTAGTAGATCGGGTCAAACATGTAGAGAAACATGATGAGAAGTATCAATAGATAAAAGAAAAGCTACAACAAGGCAATGAGAATGGAAAGGATGAGGAATATCATCTCACAGATGATGATTTGGTTATATTAAAAAACAGAATATATGTGCCAAATAATGTTGATTTTAAAAGGCTCATAATGAGAGAGTTTCATGACAAACCATATTTCGTACAACTGGGATACTAAAAGACTATTATTGTAGAAAATATAACCACGGAGATTCAATATGATCTTATGATGTATTAAAATAAGATATTGAATCCCTTCCACAATTTGTGGGAACAAAACACAATCGCACAATCACATAAACAAGTAAGAGAAAGAAATAATCAATTGCACAACACAAGATGTATCTGGGGAAAGCACACTTCCTAAAACACTGCTATCTATATATTTTATAAAGTCAAGGATCATGAAACAATACAACGTTTTCTCTCACAAGTGAACTCCTGCACTCTGAAAACTGTTTCACACTAATCTAGGCAAAATCAGACAAATACTTAGCCAATTCTCTACCTCTACTCAACCTACCTTGCTCACATATTCCTTGAAAAATTAAGGCCCTATTAAATATGAAAATCCCTTGGAATAATTGTGCAATCCTTCCTAGGCCTCCAACTAAATCTATAACTAATCTATACAATTTTCTAATTATACAACTGATAGTTATCTTCCCTTTAACCTCTACCTCAACTGGGTCTTCCTCAGAACTGACATGCAACAACTATTTATGGTGAATAATTAGCTAATCGATTGATCACTCATTATGAATTAAATCAGATTTAATTCACTGGACCTCTCACTAGCTCATCACTCAGTTAGAACTAGTAAACTGATTTTAACTCAATTTCTTGAGTTAGCTAATTACAACTCATGCATAACTGCAACTGGACCCCCTTAAATCATGGAATCACTCTACATGCATGCTCTCTGACCCTCAACTTGAATTTCCTAAGATAACTCAGTCACTTTGACTTAGTTAACTAATACAAGTTGTTATGAGATGAAATTACAATTTCTCTTGCAATTTAATAAGGGAAAATTAAATTAGAAGCCCCACTTTGGGGTGTCATTTCAACACTCCCTCTAAAAAAGAAAGGGATTATCTGCTACCCCGATCCTATCTCTGTGGAATTCAAATTTTCTTCTTGCCAGAGTCTTTGTCAAGATGTCTACATCCTACTCCTCTATGGGAATGTACTCTAATAACATAATCCTCCTCTGAACACAATCTTTGAGATGTGATACCGGATATCAATATGCTTGAACCTGTCATGGAATACTGGATTAACCGAGATTTTGATGCAACTTTGGTTATCACAATGTATCACCGCTAGATCCATCTACTGACCAAACAAACCAACAAGTATCTTCCTCATCCACATGGCATCGCATGCAACCTGACTGGCCGCCATGTATTTTGCCTATGTTGAACTGAGTGCAAATCATATTTTTTTCTTGTTGTACCAAGAAACTAATGTTGATCCTATGTTGAAGATTCCTCCTAATGTGCTCTTTCGGTCGGATGGACTCCCAACCCAATCTGCATTGGTGAAGCCTTGAAGCTTCACTCCCTCTGTCTTTTTGTACCATAATCCATACTCTGTAGTGCCCATGATATATCTTAACACATGCTTCCCTTCCTTCCAAAAGAGCTTGGTCGGCTTAACCATAGCTTGGCTTAGCTGGTTAACTGCGTAGCATATGTCGGACCGTGTGTTCACCAAATACATGAGTGAACCCACCAGTTACCTGTAAACAGTAGCATCCATTACTTCACCTGAAGTAGCATCCTCCTTCCTCCAGTTTCCTACAAGAGAAGTATCCATGATTTTTCTTTCCTCCATGTGGAACTTCCTCAAAATATCCTTGGCATACTTACCCTGAGATACAAATAGATACCCATATCTTTGTCATATTTCCAATCCAAGGAAATAATGCAAGAGCCCCATGTCCTTCATCTCAAATTCTCTTGCAAAATCATCTTTGCAAGATTTTATGAGCCGCTCATCACCTGTTAGTATTAGATCATCAAAATAAAGTACAATAATAAAAATCTTACCATCAACCACAATATGATATAGGTTCGCATCCACTTCACTCTTGGTGAAGCCCAACCCGGTGAAATAGTTGTTAATCCTGGTGTACCAAGCACGAGGTGCTTGCTTCAGACCATAAAATTCTCTCTTGAGTCTGCACATCCGACTACTCAATGTACACTTATTCCTCAATAAATCCATTGAGAAATTTTTTCTTTACATCCATCTGATGTATCTACCATCCCATCTGCGCAGAGAGTGCAAGGATGGATCTAATGGATTAGTACCTTGTGACAGGTGAAAAAGTCTCATCATAGTCAATCTCCTCCACTTGAGAGAACCCTCTGGCCACAAATCTAGCCTTTTGTTTCTACACACTCCCAACTATTGTCTGCTTCACCTTGTAGATCTATTTGGATCCTACCACTAACTTCCCTACTGGTCTTGGGACCACTTCCCATGCACTGTTCCTGATAATGGAGTCATAATCCTCAACCATGGCATCAACCCACACTGGTTGTTGCACTGTTTCCTCAAAAGAGGATGGTTCTATATCAAAACCTTCACTCATAAGAGCCATGTATCCATTTTAACGCTCTGGGGACCTTCTTTTTCTATGCTATGATGTGGGCTCTTCCACATTATCTCTTGCATCTAGCAATAATCTGTCAACCTCTCTGATACGCTTCCTTCCATCTTTGGTGGATGGATCTTCATGAGTGGTTTCTACCACTCTCCATTCCTTTGCTTGTGGCTGCTCCACATCTTGAGGTTCATCCTGTGGCTCTAAGATCTCCTCAACTACATGCAACTCAAGCTCCCTCTCAAGGGAAAATAACATGGCTTTGTCTTCATCAAACTTAACATCTCTTCAGACCACTATCATTCGTATGTGCTAGCAAGTAACTAGATAGTTATGAGGTGTATCAGCGTGCCCCACAAATATCCCCAACTCTACTGTTGGCTCAAGCTTCTTCCTGACATATTTGGGCACATGGAAATAGATAGATGAGCCAAAATTTTAAAATATGAAACATATGGTTTCTTACCTGAAAAAACCTCCTCTAGTGTACTCATCCCAAGTATCTGATGAGGACTTCTGTTTTGTAAAAATACAATTGCATTGCATGCCTCTTCCCACAGATGTAATGGTAGGCCATGATCATGCAACATAGCTCGTGCTTCTCCCACAATAATTCTATTCTTTCTCTTTGCAACCCCATTCTACTGTGGGTTATGAGGTGCAATCAATTCTCTTTGAATTTCTTATGATGCACATAAGTTAATGAATTCATTAGAGATGTATTATCCACCATTGACGCTCCTAAGGGCCTTCACCTTCTTCCTTGTATCTTTCTCGACAAGTGCCTTTAACTCACAAAACTTGGAGAATGTCTAATCTTTCTTTTGCATGAAGAAAATCCAACACGTTCTTGAAAAGTCATCAACAACAATCACATAATACATGTGCTTTGTTGTGGAAGTTGTTGAGAATAGTCTACACACGTTTGAGTGAACTCTCTCAAGGATTTTCATTGATTGGCTCTCCTTATTGTGAAATGTAGCCTTTGTATACTTCCCCATAGTACACCCCTTACATGTATCTCTCTGCGTAAGTGTACCCTTCAGAAGCCCTGTAGAAATATTTTGCATGATCCTCAAATCGTTGTTGTGAAGATGGACCAACCTCTTGTTCCATAACTCATTGATGTCTTGGCTCACCACCTTCTCCGCTTTACTACTCAATGTTGCATAGTAATCCACATCAATTTTTTAAAGGTTCTTCACTCGAACCCTAATATTTTTCACCTGTCTTGTGGCTTTTTGATGAAGGAACACCTTTCCTTCATTGAAAATCACATCATATCCATGATCTTCAAACATAGAAACAAAAACAAAATTCTTCTTTAAACCAGGTACATGCATGAAATATTTTTGTATGAGGGGTTTACCTGACTCTCTCTGGAAAGTAACTGTACCAATCTCGGTAGCGCTATACCTCCTGTCATCACCCACATCGATGTGCATTTGGAGATCCTTCTCCTCCAAGCTGTTGAATAATTCTCTGTTGCTGGTCATGTGGAATGAGGCTCCACTATCCAAGTACCACACAGATTGGTAGCACTGATGACACCATGCATGCAATGAGGCTGAATTCCAACTCAAATTATGAAGCCAATGCTTCACCAGATGCTCCTCCTAAGGCCTTCTTGTTGTTCTTCTTTTGTGGATAATCTGTGGCATAGTGTCCATGCTCATGGCAGTTGAAACATTTCACCTTTGATAATTATTGCTTCTTGCTTTCCTTGCCAGTCTCAGATTTTGAAAGGGACACCTTCCCTTGTCCTTTGTTCACCTTTCCAGACAAGGAATAATTTTCCTCATCATCAGTCTTTGATGAGGATTGATCTTTGGTGCTCCACCTGATTTATTCTTGTGCCAAATCAGACGAAAGTCACTCCCAATCTGGAAGCTTCTCCTTCCCATTAACAGAGTCTTAGTAGTTATGCCAGCTCTTGGGAAGGCCTAGAATAGCTAGGCTCACCAAATCATCTGTCACAACAGTGACCCCAATACTTCCAAGCTCATCTCAACATTGAGTGTACTTCGCCACGTATTTCTAGATATTGTCACCCTTTTCCATTTTGATCTTCCTAAGATTGTCTTTCAACTCCAACTTCCTATAGTCGCTACTATTCTGATACAGATCTGTCAAGGCCTTCCACATTACATATGGAGTTGCCTTCCCGTGGAGGCTCAAGACAATATGGTTCCAAACTCCCTTTAACAAGATCCTTCTTGCTTTCGCAACCTTCTTCTTCCATGCATCAAGAAGTTGAGCATCTGTTGTTGTGGGTTGCGGGACATCAACATATATGAAAGATTTCAATACATTGTCCTCAAGCATTGCCTCCACCCTTTCCTTCCATTCAATATAACTCTAATTTCGCATGAGTGCATATTCGAGCCTCAAGCCATTGAAATACACCTTGATCTATTGTTGGATATGGAAGAAATAATATACATATTCGAACCTGATTAAAAAAATATGTTCTTCTCTTCTTATTTTGATTCCTGGCGCTCTGATACCATGTAGAAAATCTAACCACATCAATTCAATTTGATCTTATGATGTACTAAAAAAGGTACTGAATCCCTTATACATTTGTGGAAACAAAACACGATCTCACATTCACATAAACAAGTAAGAGAAAGAAATAATCAATCGCACAACACAAGATGTATCTGGGAAAAGCATGCTGCCTAAAATCTCGCTATCTATATTGTATAAAGTTAAGGATCATGAAACAATGCAATGCTTTCTCTCATAAGATAATTCTTGCACTCTGCCAATTGTCTCACACCGATCTAGGAAAAATCATACAAATACTTAGCCAATTCTTTGCCTCTAATCAACCTGCCTTTCTCACATATTCCTTGAGAAATTAAGGCCATATTAAATATGAAAATCACTTGGAATAATTTTGCAATCCTTCCTAGGCCTCCAACTGACTCTATAACTGACCTGTACAATTTTCTAGGTAAATAACTGATAGTTATCTTCCCTTTAACCTCTGTCTCAACTGGGTCTTCCTCATAACTAACATGAAAAAACTATTTATAGTGAATTATTAGTTAATTGATTGATCACTAATTGTGAATTAAATCATATTTAATTGACTAGACCTCTCACTAGTTCATTACTCATTTAGAACCAGTTAAATTGGTTTTAACTCAATTTCTTGAGTTAACTAATTAAAAATCATGCATAACTGCAATTGGACCCCCTTAAATCATGGAATCACTCTATATGCATCCTCTTTGACCCTCGACTCAAATTTCCTAACCTAACTCAATCATTCTGACTTAGTTAACTAATACAAGTTGTTATGAGATGAAATTACAATTCCTCTTCCAATTTAATTAAGGGAAAATTAAATTAGAAGCCTCGCTTTGGGGTTCCATTTCAACAATTATGTCCATTAAAATGTTCTATTATTGGCCTAATCTAAAAAAGGAAATAGTTGAGTATGCTGCTAGATGCTTGTCGTGCTAGAAAGTGAAGGTTGAATGTAAACATCCAACAGGTTTGTTGTAGCCTATTCCCATTCCAAAATGGAAGTGGGAGGCGATCTACATGAATTTCATTACATGTTTTCCTAGAACCTCTAGGCAACATGATGAAGTTATGGTGGTCATTGACAAGTTGAGAAAGGTGGCTCATTTTGTAGTTTCAAATCCACTAATTTAGCTAGTGAAGTGGCACAAATCTTCATGAGTGAGATTGTGAGGTTGCATGGAGTTCCCAAGAAGATCATTTCAGATATAGATGCCAAGTTCACTTCCAAGTTTTGGAAGGAACTGTTTGCAGACTTGGGAATAGAGTTTGACTTCAGTACAACTTATCATCTAAAGACGGATGGAAAAATAGAGAGGGTAAACCGAATCCTCGAAGATATTTTGAGGATGTGTGTGATGCACCAGCCAAGGAAGTGGGAAGAGTATCTTCCACTTGTAGAGTTTGCCTACAACAATGTGTATCAGGAATATATAAATATGAGCCCATTCAAGGCACTTTATGGAAGGATTTGTAACCCTCCTATCAGCTAGAGTGATCCAACAAACATGGTACTTATTAGTCCTGATATGCTAAAAGAGATGGAGCAGCAAATCCAGATAATTAGGAAAAATATAAAGGTGGCACAGGACAAGTAGAAAATCTATGTGAATCAACATAGGGTGCATAAATAGTTCCAAGTTGGGGAACATGTTTACTTGATAGTTAGACCCAAGAAAAGTTGCTTGAAGATTGGGTCATGTGGCAAGTTGGCACCATGGTTTTGTGGACCTTTTGAGATACTAGTGAGAATTGGGCCAGTGTCCTATAAGATGGTGTTACCTCCATCAGTAAAAATCCATGATGGTTTCCATTTTTCATTGATTAAAATATATGTACAGGATTCTAATCATGTGATTGATAGGTCTGTGCTATAGGTGGAGCTAGAGGGAGGGTTCCAACCAGAGCCACTGTGCATTTTAGACCAGAGGAGCCTAAAACTCTAGAATTGATCAATAGAAAAATTTGGTGTAGTGGATGCACTTCTAGATTGAGGAAGCCACTTGGTAAATGGTTGATACTATGCGTGCATCATATCCTTTTTTGTTTGTTGGTTGAAGAAAATGTATATGTATATGATTGTAAATATTTTATAGAGTTGTATGTATAAAGCTCCATGAAGCGTATGTTTTTTTTCAACATGTGTTTTGTGGTGTATATGGATAAAGAACACAAAAGATAGTGAATCCCCAAGGGGAAGTGGTTTGTGATAGCCCTGGTTACATTTTTCTTATATATATGGGTTGAGTAAGGGACATAAATTTCAGGGATTGAGGATGGATTTTGCTTGTGATATTTAGTTTACTTGTTGCTGGAAAATATGAATTATGTGATAGCCATTGAAGGTTGTTTGGTGTGATTTTAATAAAATAGTGTTCAGAATTAAAGGGACTACAAAGAAGGATGTAGGCCATCCCTTTATTGGGAAAATTGTCAAAAACAAAAAGGACAAATTAATGGAGCAAGGACAACATAGGAAGCTAGAAGTAAACGAGACAAAATTAATGAGGAAAGGGACTACATTGATAGTCAGAGACACGAAGGTCAACCATGCAAGAGAACACCAATAATAAAATCACTCAAAAAACACAAAAATACGCTTAGAATAACAAGAGCACATAGGCATAGAGAGAAAAAAAAGAATGCACATGAAGAAAGAGAAAAAAAATCCCACAGAGAAAGAGCACAATCACACTATGAACAACAAGAGAAGAGAAATCCAATAATAGAGCACATTAAGAATCAAAGAGAATAACATGAATGGGGAAAGAGATAGAACAAAACTCTCATAAGCCAACGTGGTTGGAAATAACACCTTCTAAGAGGTAGAGGAAATAACACAAAAGATAAAATTGGAGGAGAATGATATGCATAGTTGGACCTGGAACCATTTGAAGGAATATACAACAATGCAAAGTGGATCTAGGAACGACACAACCCTCCTCTTGGTTGATCATTAGGAGCATGAGAGGGAATTCCTCTAGGTAGAGATAATTTTCTAGATTCCTTGGGGCTGAAGGGTGGAGATGGGATTCTCTAGAGTCCCTCGATTACCTGGGGTGGAGCCTTAGTCCCTGGATTCTTGGAAAATTAATATATGTTTCCAGGGTGGAGGTGAAGCCTATGGATCCCCTGGAGTTTATTAGCTATGGAATAATTGAAAGGTGAAGGAAATAGGCCTCTTGATTCCCTGCACAATCGGTTGACTAATATTTGGTTGGTGGGTGGAGGTAGGAGAACTTATGGATTCCCTGTTTCAACCAACAATTGGTATTTCATCCCTGAAGAAAACCATCTCAGTCCTTGGAATCTGGCTTAGGGGTGAAAACTGTAAGAGAGAAATGCATGCATCTTGTTTATGGTTGGGTGGAGAGTTGTGGTCCCCAACTCAGTTTCCCATCTTTAGATTTCAAATCCAAGATAATTTCTCTTCATGTGTGATATATTTCATGAAAAGTATGTTGATACTACTAAATTGTTTTGTAATGTGCAATGAACTATTTGTTTACGCTATTAAGTTCATTTGGTATCGATGCATGAATTGTTCAATTTATTTTTTTGTTAAGGAAATGAAGTATTGATCATAATTTCACATGAATATAATTATGCACTATTATTATTTACAGAGGGTGAGAACACACACACACCCAAACATATTGTGCATGTCATATGCATGAATTTTATCAAACTAGGTTGCGGTATAGGCAATTATAAAGTACATAATACTCGTTCATGCTATCTTGATTTGATGTTTATCCTTACTAACGAACCAAACCATCGATGTCTCGGAGACACCATGAACCTGAACAAAAACCTGGACTATTCCTATAGTATTTGTATGTTCATTGATACACCTGGTATGAGGTAGTGTATAAACCTCACAAAAAAACAAAGAAAATAAAATAAGTGTATTAATGCCTAAAGCTCATGTCATTTGTTGTAATACTAAAGAAAAAAAATACGTTCTAATTCATGAGGCAATCTATATATATACCCAAGTGTGTGTGTATATATTATTAGGAAAACTTTGAAATTTTGGGCTTAATTCCCATGTTTTTTCCGCCATGTGCAATGATAAAATGTAATGGAAAACCAAAATATAGAGCATGTTGAAAGTTTTGGGTCCTCATATAATTACAACCATACCTAAACGTAAGCACATTATTCTATGACGTGCATATATGTGTGTGTGTTATTATCACATGTAAATATATCGACGCTTATGCAACACCATTAAATTAATGTTGAAAAGGTCATATATCATTACATGGAGTGTAACCTTATGCCAATTGCTTGGTAAACCCATAGACATATTGTTACATATATGGGAAATATTTGTTTTAATCATAAATATATTTATATAGATACATAAATGAATGTATCACCACATATGTCGTGGAGTTTCTATGCTGCATAGAGGTTGGACCTCAATGGTTGGATCCATATACTTTACAATCGTAACACATGACCAATGGCAAAAGCAACTGACGGTGTGCCCTCCTGGTCGGGGGTCGAGCCTAATAGGGCATAAGTTGTAGTGTCAAGAGGATTTCAAGTCGACCTTTGAGTCGGGCCGACCCCTAGGTCGGAAGGTCGGGGAACAACCTAGTTGACAAGGTTTTTGTATCTCAAAATAAGGGATGGGTCGACCTTCGACTATCGTGGAAGCATTCCATCCACATGGGCTATCCACGATGACGAAGGAATGTGCATCAAATTATGCGGTCTTAGAACATGTAACATTGAGCCATAAACTTGAGGGAACATTGAGTATAATGGAACCATGAGGGAAAAACAAGTAGAATGAAACCATGAGGGAACAAAAAGTAGAATGGAACCATGAGGGAACAACAAGTAGGGTAATACGAGAAAGTGATATCAGGTGCACCTCGTGTCCATGTGATATGGAAGGGTGGTATCATGCCACATGGGCACCACATGGTAGATTAGAGTGATGACAAAAAAATAAAAAAATAAATATTTTAATTACCCCATTTCTCTAATTGTACTATGGAAGTTGAGTTAGCAAGTGAACACTTCAAACCCCGTGGGTAAGGTGGGGTGTTTACAATATATCCCAATAAAAATTGATGATAGATAATAATATGATGTCCTTAAGCATATATGAAATGCACTCCATGACCGTTCATCACTCCAATCATACTCTACCATGATAGTGAACACCGGTCCATGGTACTAACTTTCACATCTTGGCTGTAAATATATGAAAGCATAACTTCCATGTTTCCAATAATTTCAAGGCCTTGATAAATTTCTTTGATTCTTATGAGGATGATGATATGGCATAGATGCAGGGTTAGGTTTTGATTCACTTAAAGGAGTAGAATAACATAGTTTTTGGAGGCATGGATAAATTTGTTTAACCATGGAATTATATAACTAATGCAATTTAATAGAAAATGACCTATAATATTCTACGTTTGTGCCTTCCTACTTTAGAGTTTTGTTGTTATCCTTCAACAGATTGACCTACTACTCTAGTTTTTCTATATTGTCATCTTTTTATTTTAGTTATTTAAGGAGGTCTTCGCATTTCTCTCAATGGCCTGCGAGAACATTGTGCCTGCTGAGGCCATAGAAACTAGATATTTTTTGTTTCTATCACAATGGGAATTTCTATGGTGACTAACACTAGAGTAAAATGAGGACTTGATAGATTCATCTCCTTGTGCTCCACTATCCTATCCAAAGTGTGATCTATTTGAATTTTATCAAGTTAAACACTTTCTTCTTTCTGGTTGCTATGATGCTCATCTCCGTAACTGGTAGGTGACCATATATGATGATGGGGGCTAGTAGTTGAATTGGGTCAATTTCCATGGAAGATGTGTTATGGCAGGAATATTTTTCATGTGCTTCCTGTTGATCCTTGAGAGCTTCTTCCTTTGCTCCGGCCTTAGTTTCTTATATTTTTCTCCTCTCTTATTCTTCTTGTTTTCTCATTTATTCCTCTTGTTTTCTCTTTTTTTCTTTCTCCCTCCCCATCCTTTCCTCTTATTTTAATTGAGCTCAAGCCCTTGGTCTAGCCTAACTACTTCTTTCTCCTACTTTAGCTTCTTCTCTCATGCAATTCTAGAGTCTTCCTATTGGGAACCCTGATTTTGGGCAAGGGCTTATCTCTTAACTTGATATTTGTCCTTTTTCATTAGAGAATAGTTATGGCTTATTCTAAAAATGATCCCTGAGAAATTTAAATCATTTTTCTATTTCTCCTCCTCAAACCATGTCTCTGATTGGTAGTACCACCTATAATTGCATGTCTTGAAATTATTTTTCACCACAGAGATGAGATCACATATGTGGAATGTTACATATCTAAAATGGAAGAGTTTCAGGGCATCGAATTCTACTATGGATTTTGCCATGTATTTCAATTGATAGGAGCCCAAATTTAATAACATGTGTGGCTAGGGATCCTTCTTGTCCTATGAGATTGATCCACCTACCCCTAATCATACTTGACATGTTGTTTCCTAAAATATCACTTGGTCAGTTTCAAAATTGGGAAGTAGGTGAGGAGGCTTGGTCGATCAAAATATCCTTAGATATGTTCCATTTTGATCAAAAAAATAATCACTAGCTACGTAAATCACCTTCATATCACTTTTGTATATGCACGAGGAAGGTAAATTGAACAAGATTTCATAGATTGGGATAAACAAATCCTAGTAGATTTTGGTGTATGATTGTATGTAGTGAGAATTCAAGAGGACTTTGCACTATATGGGAATTGGCTCCTCTTGAATATTATATTTCTAGTCCATTACAAGGAATGCATGTTTGACATAGAAAATGTCTAAGAGGTAGGAGGCCATGAATAACCGAGGTTGTTAGCCATCATTTGGATTTTGAGCTTGCTCAATAGGGAGAGAAAGAGGATATCAACCTAGTAAAAAATACTACCTTCAAATGTTGGAGAGTAAATAAATGGACCCATCCTTCATATAAGGAATTTGCATTGGATTAAACATACAACCTACGTAACATGGAAAAAACTACCTAGAAATTAGTTTTCAACATAATTGTAAGGTACTGATGAGCCTTAGTATTGTAACAAAAATGTTGCAACTCCCAAGGCTACCAACTTTAATTATCAACATGGGGTTCGTACAAACTTAAGAGGTATCAGCACTATATGTGCAACATACAATCTATCCTTATTTTTTTATATGATGTAATGGATTGAATATCATGGAATCAAAACCTAAACTAATTTCATAAATGGAAGTGTTGCTTTAAAAATAAATTAATCCTAGGCAAGAACAACAATTTGTAATTGAAATCCTAAGAGCATGAATTCAAATAAATATGCCTAATAAAATTTGTAAAAATGCATGTCATAAGTGGTGTTTATTCTTCCTCAACCATGGATTTAGATCCTACGGGTTTTTATTCAAGCCTAAGAGACAAAAACCAAGCTTTGGGAGAAAATTTGGTCGAGTTTGCACGTTCTACAAGAGTGCTACATGAAGTTCTATTTTTGCTACAGGAAGTTTTGTTTTGGAGACAACTCACCAAATGACTAAGTAAATAAAATGAAAATGGGACGGGGAATTTTTTATTATTAAGTATGATGTATTAGGTTTTCATTCCTAGTGGAATCACTCCAAAATACCCTTGTTCACGCGTGCTAAAAAATAACAGAAAATTACTACTCTGAAAACTAGAAATTCAAGAACTAGTGAGCTAGTTAACCTACAAATGCATAACCTAATTAAGTGAAAATGAAATGGGGTAAATTTTTGTTATTAAATTGATTTTTTTATGACCTAATAAAAGTATAATAAAATCAAATGAATCTCATTAACCCATTCTAAAAAATAACATAAATTTACTACTATTTCTCTACAAAGCATTTCCATAAATCTTATATTCGTGAACTAGTAACCAAATCCAAGTAGCTTAATGATGAAGATGAACTTACAAAGTTTTTACAAGGATGAATAATTCTTGTGAATCTGTAAAAAATCTACAAAAGAACTCACTTCAATCATTTAATCCAATCCTACAACAAGAAAAGAAACATTACTAAATACAAAAATATTGAAAATAAAATTGGGAGATGCATGTGAATAAGAAGTGAAAAGAACATAAATAAATTGTGCAAGAGGGATATGAGGCTCCTGGGATGGCCAAGCCCAAAGAGACTCAGAGTCCTATGGAATAAACCAAGCCTTAGAAGCTAAAAATGACACCAAACTTCATTATTGAATCAATCCAAGTTCATCCTTGCAAGAAAAGAAAGTGGAGCTACTAAACAACAAATTTTCTCCACAATAATACTAAGAAATATGTGCTCCTAGAGTGAAATTCGAATTTTTACATAAAAAAAATGATGAGGAAGCATTCTCCTTGAAAGGAGGAAGCTTTCCCCTCCAAAATCCCTCAAATAGTGGATCTGGTTCCCAACACTAGGAGTTTGCAGTAAATGATAGGGAACACACTCTTAGATTTTCTCAATCATCGGAGTTCCAAAATATCTCAATGATTCATGATATTTTGTTCATTTATTCTCCAATATTTATCCTCCTGTAGTAGGGAGAAAGTCCCTAAATTATCTCATTCTCCAAATCTTCATAATCTGCTCAATATTCTCACAATATCCTTAAAAAAATAATAATATTAGGCACAAATATGCAATTATCTCAAAACCTTCCTAAGAACATATTAAAGCTTAAAAAAAATTATTAGGTGTAGAAGGAGAGTTTTAATATAGCCTTTATGTGCCTAAGAAAGGTTATATGGGCCTTAATTTATGTTTAATTTAGAGGCCCATCATACACCCTGCTCAAATTGTTGCTCATCCTCTGAGCAACCTATTCATCCTCCTTGCTCTGTGGTTCTTCATGTATTATGATCTATTTCATTCTCTGTTTATTGGTCCATGTGCTACTCCTCCTGCTATTCTTCTTTCTACTCTTCTATTTTCATTTCTTCCCTATCTCAGTTTCCCATTGAACTCCTAATGTAGGTTCAGGTTGCTTCTTTTTCTTAGGTGATTCTTCAACTGTAATAGGTCCTATTTTTTAGGATAACAACTTACTTTTGGTTCATGTTATTGTCCACTTGGATCTTGTAAATTGACTGCAACCTCAAGTGCAACCTCATCATTATACCCCCTTAGTCTTTCAAAGAATTCCACCTCGCTGAAATTTTAGAAAATGGTAAACACTTTAGGATGTCGACAGATTCTCTCCATGTTGATGAGTTTTCTCCTGTTAAATCCTCCCCCCATATTTTCATACTATGAATTCTGTGAATGTTATGTGAAAATATAGGGTCTTACTTGTACCACTCGGTTTTTAATTTACAGGAGTTTATGTGTCCTTGATACCTCCCACAACACACTTGAAGTTTTCCCCCAATGAATTTTCTTTCCTGCCTTTGTAAAAATTCTCTCAAGAAAAAAACAAGAAATCTGGTGGAAAGCAGCTCTGAAAAAGGAATAATTTTGATAATGGTGGCATCTGTTTTCAATTGCAAGAGTGAATTTTGGATTCTCGACTATGCCACATCATACTATTCATTAAATTTGTAAGAACACCCTTGAATAGCAATCTAAATTCTCTTTGCTCATGAAATTATGAAATTGAAAACACTTAACACAAAGCATTTTCTTCTTATAAGGGTGAAATTATGGTGAATAACCTAAAGCAAAAGAAAGGAATGATGTGAAACTAATCTGCTAACTTGGATACCTTTCACCCTTGGAGAATTTACCATTATGCATCCCAAAATTCCTATAACAAATCCTTTGTAGCTCTTATTGTGTTTCTTTATACCTTTTAATAGTTAATTAATCATTGTCCAACACCCTAGTAGAAAAATGTTTCTCTTGCAGCCCTCTGTTAACTTCCTGTAGAAAATTTGTTATTCCTATAGAAAATGTGTTCTTCCTATAGAGAATATATTTTTCCTGTAGCAACTTTCGTGCCTAGAGCAACTATATTTAGCCTGTAGTAGCTAATATTCGCATGCCAAGAGGTGGTGGGTACACCTTTTATTTTTTATTTATTTAATTTGTTTTCTCTTTTTTTTTCAATTTTTTTTTTCATTGCATAAAAATTAAACTCAGAGTGCTTTTGTTTGTTAATTGAGTTCGCCCTCAGTTACCCCTTGACACTCCTTGTCTTCCATCACAACTAACTGCCTACTACCCACTTTTTCAAGTCCTCTTCACTTTTGTCTTGTTCCTCTCCCACATGTGTGTGTGTCTTGGTGGAAAAGTGAAGCTAACTCCTAGATAAGGCTGAGGATGCTCTGCTACTAATTTGGCTATAAAAAAAACATTCTTTCTCATACTTTTAATGTTTTCTTAAGTTAGAATATATTCAAAGAAAGGTTTATATGATTTCATACTTGAGCCTTACCCTTGATGTTTTTTTGTAGGTGATACTGAGGCTGCTGTTATGACTATTGACGCTGCTACTAATGATCCTGAAGCTGCATGTGATAATATTCTTGAGGTCCTATTGCTGATAGCTTTGAATATGGATGTCTTCTAAGGTTTCTTTTTTTTTTATTGTTGTTGCTGGTGAAATGCCTCCTTGGAGTGCCATAGCCTCTTCATATTCACCTCATAAATATCATGTCTTCTTGGATGATTGATAAAACAACTTATAGTGCTTTATGGTGATTATACAGGTTTTCCAGAGGAACATGTTTCCTTCTTGTAGAAGACCTTCTTTCTATTTATTTGAATTCCAATATGCATGGGGTGATGAGAGAGAGTGTGGTAAGATTAAGAATGAGTAGTGTGGTCTTGGAAGAATGATGTGAAGGAAATTTGTCTTTTTGCATGATTTTTTCTTTTTACAAATGGGACTGAGTGAAGGATTTGAGTGCAAAATCTCTTCGAGTGAGATGGAGGAGTGATGAGAGGATAACGGGAAACGGTAGTAAGACCTTCTTCATGATTTTTTTGACCATGAGACCCTTAATGACTTTTATTTGTCTTCATTCTACCTTTTTGTAGCTCGTTGTAACTTCCTGTAGCAGTTACAGGACTTCCTGTAGCAATTACAAGACAACCCCTTGTAGCAGAGATATTTTTTCCATAACTCTCAAATGGAAGATTGGATTGACCTAAATTTTTTTGAGCATGTTACCATAATCTTTATGCACCTCCCCATAAAACATCTTAGCCATTGGATGTATGAATCTTGAGAAACATTAAAAACAGTTGTAGGTGATGAAGGTCGATTTCTCACAAAGTGTGCATTGGAATTCACTGAAATTTCTTGAGAATATTACCATAATATATATTCATCTCCCCATAAAATAACTCATAAAATTGATGCACCTTTTTTGAGATATAATAAAAACAAAATTTCTGCTAAAAACCAGGACTTTGTGTAGCAAAAACAGAATTTTTAGGACAAGGAGGAAATTGAATGGGAAAATCTTGGAAATGATGGGTGGATGTTGGAAATGGATGAGGCTGATGGACTAGAATGACCTTGGTGCTTTTGGAACATTTGAGAAAAGGAGGAGAAAGTCCAAGTTTGACTTCCTTTGACTAGATCTTTGACCAATTTTTCTTTTTTGGTCCCGACTTGTTTTTGTTGCTTGCAAGGATTAGAGAGCACCTACATTCATTAGAGAGAGATAGTGATATAGGTGGATATTGGTGGCCACTCGCCTATTCCACTTAGGTCCCCATCATTATTTCTTTCATGTTTTTAGTTTCCTTAATTATAGCACAATTTACTATTTTTAGTAGTTTTTCGGGTCCTGAACTTCCAGAGCCGTTTTGAGGCCCTAAATAACGTTTTTTTGGGAAAACTGGGAGCAACATGGGTCCATGGATTAATTTACTCACTGAAAATTTGTAATCCTCATATATATTTTTCTAATGAGGTATTGAGCGTGTCAAACATAGATTGTATGCCAAAGTTACGTCCCTAGGAAGTCGAGGTACCATTTTACCCAAACGGGGCCCATAGTTTTGGCGCTTCATCTCCTAGGGTTAGGTTTTTGGATGTTTAGGGTTTTCCATTGTTTCTCAATAATTAATAGGCCCTCGAGCCTCATTGTAACATAGTTCAGAGGCCTGTAGCCACCACATGTCTTCTTAGAGATAAGCTACCAGCACCCTAGCTCGTTTATTTCCATCCTGTCTGTAAACAAATTTCAGTTCTTTGATATTAATGAAATGAAGTGTTATTTATGTTGCATAGTTGTATTTATGGTTATATGTGTATTCTGTTGTGTTCCTGCATAAATCTGGATCAGTGGTATCAGAGCAGTCAACTCTTTCTCGATCCTTCTTTGCATGTCCCCAACGAGGCCGGGGTATAAGGAGTTAGGGCTCGATCTGGTTGAACCTTTGCAAGATTAGCCTCACAAACCCTGACGAATGCCCATGGGGGATGAAAAGAAAGATGAGGGAGTAGGAGATCCTATCAAAATATTTCTCGAGGAGGCCCTCGAAAAGAAATGGAATATGATGATGGATAAATTTTTCCAGATCCTTCAACGACTGCCCACTAGCAGCGCACCTGCATCTAATAGCCACTCTGGAGGCACGACTCCCTTTAAGGTAGAAGAAAACCTTGAAATTCCCATATTTGAGGGCCAAATAGATGCAGATTCCCTAGATAGATGGTTGAATCTATTAGAAGGATATTTCTCAGTTCATGACTTTTCCGACCGGGAGAATATTATTCTTGCACTCCTCAAAGATACCCCCATGTCAAGGGCTGGTGGGAAACCTACTGTGAGAAAAAGAACGAGATGGAACCCTCTATATTCTTAGTCATACCCACTTGGAATTGTTTCTGAGAAGCCATCAAGGAACAATACTATCTTTTGGGGCGCTATGAGGACAAGTACATACAATGGACTACACTGCAATGACAAAGGGATCAAGGTGTGCATGAGATGACACATTTGTTCCATACCCTGCGCACAAAGTTGGGTATCAAAGATTCAAAGAAACATTTGGTGCTGAAGTACCGCATTTGTTTGCACAGATACATTAAGGAGGAAATGGAGTTCCTTGACATCTCCTCACTTGGTACGAAATATCGGTATGCTACCAAGATTGAGCAGAAATTCAAACAGAAGAAACAAGACTTTGGATCTGCGAATCAAAAGCAAGGGAAAGGTGCCCCAAAACCGCATAACAAAGTACAAAGCCAAGGCATCATGGCCCAAGGCAACTTGTCAAAGCCGCAAGCAAAGAAAAACACCCCAAAGTCAAAGAAGGACATAGGAAAGTGGTGTGAGTTCCATAAGAGCTCCACTCACAACACAAGTGAGTGTCGGTCCAAGCAGTCATTGGTGGCCAAGATGAGGGCTTCTGAATTAGATGCATGCTCCGACTCTAAATCAGAACCCGACAAGGGGAATGAAAAATGGAAGTAGATTACTGATGCTAATCCCAATGCCACCGTTGCCACTGCGAAGATCTAGAAGGAGGAACCGGATGATCCAGAGGAGGAACATCTCTTCCACTCCCAGATATGGGTAAAGGGTTCCCTGCTACAGTTCATTGTTGATAGTGGGAGACAAAATAACCTCATTTTAGTAGAGTTCGTGAAGTGGTTGGGCTTGCCAAAGACAACACACCCACATGATCCATACACCATCGGGTGGCTTCACCAAGGACGAGATCTCCGCGTCAGCCAGAAGTGTCACCTTTCCTACAACATCAAGCCCTTCATAGACGAGGTATTATGTGACATTTCTCCTTTTTACATTTTTTATGTATTATTAGGCCAACCATACTTGTGGAAGCAACATGCTATGTATGAGTCCTAGCCTCGCGCTATTATTGTTACTTTGGGAAATAAGTTGTACAGGACACCAGAGGTACCATCACCTGCCGTTATCTCTTTGGTTACTAAAAAACAATGCAGTAAGCTCATTTCCAAAATTGGGAAAAAAAAATTTCTAATGATCCACCCCCAGGGAAAGAAGAAGACTATGGCCATGACCTCCAAACATGGCTCCTCTGCACAACAACAAAAAATGGACAAGATCGTGGAGGAGTATGGGGACATCTTCACCTCACCCATAGGGGTGCCTCTGCACTGTCAGGTCAAGCACCCCATTGATCTGATTTGAGGTGCGCTAATGACCAATGGACTGATCTAACTATGCTTTGTTCTCAAGAATGATGAAATCAAGAGGAAGATTAATGAGTTGATGCAGAAAGGTCACATCCGGGTGATTTCATCACCTTGTGGGAGCCAGATCATGTTGGTACAGAATAAGGATGGGACTTGGAGACTCTGTATTGACTGTCGGGTGATAAACAAGATCATTATCTGGAATAGGTACCTGATCCCACAGATTGATGACCTTCTGGACCAACTCGAAGGGGTGAAATATTTCAACAAGATCGACTTGAAGTTTGAGTATCACTAGGTACCAATCGAACCCTCTGATGTGTGGAAGACTGCCTTCAAAGCCAAGGAGGGACTTTTCGAATGGCTGGTCATGCCTTTTGGGTTGAAAAATGCTCCTGCAACCTTCATGAGGTTGATGGATGAAATATTGCGGCAATTCACCAACTCGTTTGTAGTAGTGTACTTGGATGACATTCAGATCTTCAGCTAGACTTGGGAAGAGAACCTCCACCACATTCAACAGGTCCTCCAAACACTGCGACAACACAAGTTGTGTGCCAGTTTGGAGAAGTGAACTTTTGGCATGACCCAGGTTCAGTATCTAGGATACATTATTGATGAACGATGGGTGCATGTGGATCCAACCAAGATCCAAGTCATTCGGGATTGCCTGGCCCCAACCACTCTAATAGAGCTTCGCAACTTTCTCAGTCTTACTAATTTCTACCATAGGTTCGTGTTGGGATTCTCTCATATCACTTGGCCCTTGATTCAAGTCACCAAGGGAGGAGTGAAAGAAAAATTCTTTTGGTCGGAATCTCAACAGAAGGCATTCGTAGAATTGAAACATCGCCTCTATTCTGCCCCAGTGCTCTCAATACCAGACTTGCAACAACCATTTGAGATCGAGACAGATGCCTCTAACTATGATATTGAGGCAGGTCTGACTCAACAAGGGCATCCAGTGGTATATTATAGTGAGATATTTACCGACACAATCTGCAAGTATCCCACTTATGACAAAGAAATGTATTCCATTGTGCAGGCTTGTAAAAAATGGAAGCATTAAATTTTGGGGAAGGAAGCAGTCATCCATACAAACCACCAACCCCTGCAGTTCATACAAACACAAGGAAAGTTGCTGAATGATCGCCATCAGAAGTGGTCCGCATATCTGCAACAGTTTCATTTGAAGATCAAGTAAAAGAAGTGCAACACCAATCATTTTGCAAACTGCCTCAGTCGACCACCAATCATGGTGCTAACCACCGTTCTCAACTCTTGTGGGCACGAACATCTGAGTGGCCGCTTCTCTACAAGAGTGATCCAGAATTCGGCCACACATACAAGACACTCTTGGAGGGTACGCAAGTTCCAAATTTTCACCTCCGAGATGCACTGATATGTCACCTGGGACACCTTTGTGTTCCTTCAATCGAGTGTGCCAAGATGATTTGCGAATCACACTACAATCAAGTCATGGGGCATTTTGAGGTCGAGAAAAAAGTGGCAGTATTGCAGACATATTTATATTGGCAAAACCTTCGACATGATGTCGTGAGGTACATCAGATCCTGCACTGCTTGCGCCATTTCCAAACTGACCATCAAGAAGAAAGGCCTCTATACTCCACTAATTACTCCTAGTCGACCTTGGGAATCCATCTCCATGGATTACATGTCGGGCCTTCCTTCTACTAAGTATGGAAACGACTGTGTTTGCATGGTCATTGATAGATTCTCAAAGATGGCCATTATGGCAGTCTGTAAGAAGAATATAACAGAAGAAGCCACTGCTAAACTATTATTTGAATGAGTGTGGGTGCACTTTTGGATACCACAGCCTATCATCTCAAATTGGGAAATCAGGTTCCTCAGCACATTTTGGTCCAGCCTCTGGTCAATTCTGGACACCAAGATCACCAAGTCCATAAATTTCCATCCCCAAACTTATGGCCAGACAGAGATCGTCAACAGGATGATTGTACACATTTTTCGCATGTACAATTCAAAGCATCCACAAACATGGGATGAGAGCATCCCCTATGTACAACACAGTTATAACCGGTCTCTCCACAGCTCAAATGGCCACAACCCCTTTGAGGTGGGCTTGGGATTCCAGCCAATATGTCCCATTGATGTAACCATGCCATTTGTGGCTTCTCAGGTTGATTCAGGTCATGTCCAGTCTAAAGCTAACAAAGCGAACAAATTCATCGAGCATATTCAACACATCTGCTAACAGGTTCATGAAATATTGGATAGAGCCAATGCTAAGTACAAACAACGACATGATCAACATTGGGTGCCCCACAACTTCCAGGTGGATGACAAAGTGCAACTACATTTGCAGAAGGAGGGCCTCACTGGACCTCACCGCAAGCTTCACTCGCTCCGATATGGGCCATACACCATCACCAAGGCTATAGGGACCAATGAATTCGAGCTCAACATTCCACCATTCCTTATTTTGCACCTAGTATTCAATGTGGACCGCCTTTTTCCCTACTTCCCACCTCTACTGGACACCTCCAACATTGCAGAACAACTCACACCAATAGAGTTAAGCCCAAACTGCATGGAAGAGGCCACCACCGATTGTATCACGGACATGAAAATCAATAACACTCGCCAGCAAAATATCCAACTATATCGGGTTTTCAAAGCTGGCCAACTCCTGCACCAAGGCAAGTGGTTCACTAGGGACCAAGTTCAACAGAAGTTTCCTCATCTCATGGAGGAACTCAACACAATGGGGGCCATTGCTTCCTAAGGGGGGAGGAATGATCTAGGTGGATATTGGTGGCCACCTGCCTATTCGACTTGGGGCCCCACTATTGTTTCTTTTAGTTTTTCAGTTTCCTTAATTATAACACAATTTACTATTTTTAGAAATTTTCTGGGTCCTAAACTTCTGCAGTCGTTTTGAGGCCCTAAACGACGTTTTTTGGGAAAAACAAGAGCAAAATTAGTCCATGGATCAGTGTTTCTCACTCAAAATTTGTATTCCTTGGGTAGATCTTTCTAACGAGGTATTGCGCATGTCAAACGAAGATCGTATGCCAAAGTTACATCCCTGGGAAGTAGAGGTACCAATTTACCCAAACGGGGTCCATAGTTTTGGCACTTCATCTCCTAGGGTTATGTTTTTGGATGTTTAAGGTTTTCCATTGTTTCTCAATAATAAATAGGCCCTCGAGCTTCATTGTAACACAATTCAGAGACCTGTAGCCACCACATCTCTTCTCAGAGATAAGCTACCATCGCCCTAGCTAGTTTATTTCCATTATGTCTGTAAACAAATTTCAATTCTTTTATATTAATGAAATGAAGTGTTATTTCCATTGCATCTTTGTATTTATGGTTATATACGTATTCTGTTGCATTCTTGCATAAATTTGGATAAGATAGACAGAGAATTTTTTCAGTTTTTCATTTTTTTTCTTTTTCTTAGGCCTACTAGCCACCTTAATGAGGTTTTCAACTATTAGGTTTGCCCAGGCACCTCAAAGGAGGTTTTCACGTAGGGTTTTTTTTTTTTCAACTCATTGACTGTCTCATGGAGGTTTTCAATCAGTGGGCCAGTCTCAGACACCTTAAAAAAAGTTTTCATCTGAGATTTTTTTTTTTTTCTTTTTTTCCATTTTTATTTTATTTTTTTCTATCCTACTCTACTTGAAAAAACAAAATCTCTTTCAAGTAAAGGAATAATTCCAATGGAGCCATGTGCACATCAATATGACAAAAAAAATCATGTGTACACTTGTAGTACATGCTTTGACATGTACCTAAATATGAGAGATGAATTGCTTTGACTGAGATTGTATCAAGTACTGTTGAAGAAGAGTGTTATTGCAACTTAATGATTATCTGGAACCATATTTCAATGTAGCTTTGATGCCCTTAGTTTGACTACTCATCAGGATCATCCTTCATGTCTTCTTATACCATGAAATTCAATCTTCCTGTTTTTTCTGATTATTCTCTTGAACACATGGAGGATATGATGGTAAACATGAGGGAACTTTCTCAATATCTGATTCTAATGTCTTCTCTTTATCAAGTGAAACCCATGATTTTTTGGTCTTCTCATTTGAATCTTCTTTTTGTGAATGTTTTCCTTCAATGACATCAAGAGAATCACTTTTTTGCAATACTCTTCCTGAGCTAATATAGATACCATTTAGATCAAGAGGAGAAGTTTGGAATTGTTGTACCTCAACATTGTAAGTGGGTTGAGTCACTTCTTTGTATGGGTTTGGAAATTGTGGTACATGTAGTTGAGTGGAAGTGGATCTATGAGATGGATGTGGTTGAGGTTGTGGTTGTGGTGGAGGTGGATGGTAGGGATAGGATGGAGTTTGGTATGGAGGATATTGGGGGTTTATTCCATAAGTTTCTTTCTAACCTTGTTGATCGGAATCTGGATTAGGGGAAAAAATTATCTCAAAAATGAAAGTGCTCATAATTTCACCAAACCATGATGACATCGACCGGTCCGTTGCCAGGAATCCAACCCAAATAATTTCATTGAAAACTGAGTTCAAAAGAAGAAGTTATGGTCTACTGATCGCCATTCAGAACATGCAAATTTAAAAAAAAAAATACAGAACAAGTACAAGATGATGACATGGCAACCCAGTCAGTATGCAGAGAATATTCTTTATTTTTTGTTTAATGGGACTATGACAAGTGGCACAATTGGATTCACCAGTTTGGTTTGTGAAGGTAAAATTTTCCCAATGACCTCCAAGGTTGAATTTTGGTTCATGATAAATTCATGTGTTGGAAATTATTTTTTTAATGTATTAAGGTTGGTTAATATATATATTATATCTATATTAATATTTTATATTGTTTTTTTTTTAAATCATATATATTAAATAACAACCTTAATTATTATAAAATTCCCCACATATAATATTCCAAACCTATGGTTTAATTTAAACTAAAGTTAGATAGCATAGTTCTAAAGACCAATGGCAAACATTAAAATGGAACAAATTTAAGTCATTTTCCAAAGTCTGTTTGAATGCGCATTTTAAATGCATTGTAAAGGTTTATAACCAAGGTTTTGGATGGCATATTAAACATTGGGTTTAATTTTTGACATTCCAAAAATGTCAAAGGTCGAACTATATGTTAGAGCATATTTAGTAAGGTCCGATGGTGTATTTAAATGTGGGCGTATTGCAAATTCCATTTACAATGGTGGCATAAATTTTAATATGGGTTGCAAAACATATGAAGAAGGGGCAGAGGTCGGGGTTCCACCCCGTGACCTCCCCCTAACCACTTCTTTACCTTCACCAATGGGCCACACCTTTAGGACTTGAAAAGGATGTATGCCCACTTCCATTTAAACTGTAGTGTAGACTCCGATGGTGGAAGGAGGGGGCCAGCCCCGCGGGCCAACCCTCATCCTCATAAAACTGTGCCATAAGACCTCAGCACAAGCGCCCAAGTTAATCGCGCTTAGTGTGAAATTATTACTTCCTAATCCACAGTTAAGGATTAATTAATATGCAGATATGTAGGTGTATATTTTGGCGGAATCCCCAAATTTAGCACCACTTCCAGATTTAGAGGTCGAATCTAGGGGAAACTTTAATGAATCATATCTTGAGCAATTTTCGACCAATTTTGGCTCATAAATAGTTATTCCTAGTAGATTGGCATGCTATGAATCCATTGGAATAGCTTGCAGAGAAAATGGATAAAATATACAAGTGTTTTTGGTTACCTGAAGAATTTTGAAGCCTAGGGCCACCAAGAGGGAAGGCCATGTCCAGATCAGCTGAAGGCCAAATGGAGTGAATGGATAGTCATTTTTAGATGTATTTGATGTTATGAACACAGTGGTATTTTTTGTAGAGGTTTTGGAGCACATTTGAAGGTTCTTTTGTCACTTTGCAGATTAAACAAGCCCATGGCCACCGGGATGGGAGGTTAAGCCTAGATAAGCTAGTAACCAAATTCAGAGATTGAATAGTCATTTTTGGGGTTTTAATGTATTCTAAAGCCAATGGAGCTGTCATAAAATATATTGGAGCATCAAAAATTCTTGTAATCATACATTCAACTCATAATCCCAAGAGGGCCTAGCTAGTTAAAGCAGGTCCATGAATATGTAGCCTAGGAGGGGTGAACTCCATTATCATCCATTGTGTGATGTGATTGCTGTGAGTTATATTTTTTCATTTCATTTGTTGTTTATGAGTTTTAAAAATCTAATTAATTCATAATTTGATAATCAAAGACAAATAAAACTACACACATAAACCCCTTCACAAATGGTTAACATGAGACAATCCTAATTGCACATTTTTAATACTGATGAGGGAGGTAGAATAGCAATAATTGGTTTTCCCATATTCATATCAAGGTGGTATCAGAGCAAAATTTTAGCTCATTTTAGCCAAGGTTAGCTAATTCTTCTATAACTATTGGTTTTTGAATTTGTGCAAGGAGAATTTAATAGTGTGAAAGTTTATGTGTGAAGGAAAATAAGTCAATATTGAGAATTCAGATCTAAAATCATAGCAAAGAAGCTTTGTATGCATTGCAGGGTGTGATGGAAACTTCATTAAGAAAATTTTCTAATCCATCTTCCTTAGAAAAAATCTTTGATAAAGAGATGTTGCAGAAGCTCTACATCATGATTGATATGATGCAAGAGAAGTATGAAGATAAGAGGGAGAGCATTAAACTTCAAGAGAAGTTGATTTCCATGAAGGAGGAGAAGAAAGAGCTTCTTGAAAAGTTGCATGAGATGGAGACTCAGCTCCATATTGCAAATGCGAACCTTGAAAGGATGCATGAGATGGAGACTCAACTCCATGATGCCAAGGAAGCGTTAGCCATGTATGTACATGAAAAAGAGGTATGCAATTCAATTTTATCTTCAATTTACTCTCAAAATGAATGTGTAAGTGATTTTTAAATACACACTAGAGGAATAGGGTCCAAATTATTGATGAATATGGACTATGAAGGTAAAGGATTAGGAAAAAATGCACAAGGCATAGTTGAGCCAATTGTTGTTGAGGAAAGGCCTAAGTATTTGGGTCTTGGTTATGGAAAACACGATGGAGAAAGCTCTAAAGTCAAGGAGGCACATGAAAGTGTTCCAATGACTTTCATTTCATGTTCATTACCTCAAGCTTGTGAAGATTGTGTTCATGAAGAATGCAAAATATTTACACCAACTTTGCAAGAAGGTGCTCATAAGCATGAAACTAATGAGAATGGCGAACGAGAGGATGTTGAAAGCTCTAAAGTCTTTGAATGCATTGTTCGTATTCTGAAGAGAGCCACTACCTCATCAAATTCACCTCCTCAAGAAGGCGACAAAGGTGAATGTTCAAGGTCTAAATCTGCTTTTAACCAAGTTGCTTTTGATTATGATAAACATGGAAAATTCTCACATAAGATTTGGAGTAAAGTTGAATGTTCCTTTTTGTGGTTTGGATAACCATAATGTTTCAAGGTGTTGGAAGAAGATAGCCATGCACAGGAAAATTTCTAAGAAAAGTAGGCAGAAAGCAAAAGAAAAATCAAATCATGTTGAAAAGAAGATGCAATTGTTTTGCACTCATTTCCATAAGTAAGGTAATCTTGTAGACAAGTGTTGGAATTTGTATCCAGTAAGTCATCCACAATATTTGAAGAAGGCAGAGAAAGAGAATGACAGGAATGGAGAAGAAGATTCCATAATTGATGTGGGTTAAGATGATTCACATGATGATGATGTGTAGTTGAAAGAAGTGCCATTGAAATGGTTTGGTAAGAGATGCTTAGATTTATTATCAAATTAAGGCTTTGCATGTCTTTCAATGTTGATGCATTTATTTTCCAATGGAATGCATGTTTCATTTTATCTTTAAGTACATGTACAAATGAATGGAGTTCTTGTACTAATGATTTTACTTGTGAGAGAGTTGAAGAATTGTATACATGCATGAGAGTTTGTGTGTATGAACATTGGAATTTCGATGATTTCATTGTGCTTGAACATGCATGAGTAGTCGACTTGTGCTGGTCAATTGTGTGTTGCATGCATGTTATATCAGCTTGGAAGATTTGATTTTGTCTCCAAATATGAAAAGGAGATGTTGATGAAGTGTTTCATGAGATGTGAAATTATTTTTGTTTTGGGAAAGGAATCGTCAAATTATTACACATGCTTATGCTTGACTTGAGATTCAGTTGTTTGAAGAGGCATGTTTTTTCGACTTGTGTTTGGTTGATGATTTTGTACATCGAGATGTGAGTGTACATGGCGATGTTCACATGATGTTAAATTTGTTTCTTTGAAGGAGAAAGAAGATATGTCGTCAAGTTGTCTCTTACATGATGTGTTTTTCAGATTGATGGTTGAATCATAATATCTTATGTTTGGGAAAAGATGTCAAAAAAATTTTGTAGACATTGTAGACCATGTTATGTGTTGATACCAAGAAGAGAAGGAGATGGTGAATGCATTCTTCCAAATGTGGAATTTGGAACTCTGGAGGTAAAATAATGGTCATTTCTTTTCTTAATATTACTGATGTTGGAACTCATTGTTGTAGTTCACCCATTGTGTAAAGGAGGAACATGATTCTCAGTGGGAAGGAACAGAGGAATTGATTTGGTACAAAAAAGTGTTATATCAACCAACAAGTGTTGGATTGGGTCAACAACAAAATGAGAACAATGGTTGAAGAGCCAAGCCATTTGCAAGGGAAGGAAAGGCATGTCAATGACCAAGTGGTTGTCATGGTGATTTCTCCAAGTAGAATCAAGATGTTAGAACTTGGAAAAAAGAAGAGAGTTCAACTCTCATGAGAAAACCAACTTTTGTGGGTCCAAAAGCATGCCAGTGGGAAGGTGTGATCATAATCTGGACCAAGGACAAAAAGTAGCTCAAAAATGAAAGTGCTCGTAATTGCACCAAACTCTAATGAAAATGACTGGCCCATCTCCAAGAATCCAACGCAACTTGTTTCGTTTAAAACTGAGTTCGCATGAAGAAGTTATGGTCTACTGATCGTCGTTCATAACAGGCAATTTTTTTTTTTAAATTGTAGAACAGGAACATGCTGATGACATGGCAGCCAACTCAGCATGCAGAGAATCTTCTTCAGTTTTTTTCCAATGGACTATGACAAGTGACACAATTGGATTCACTAGTTTTGTTTATGAAGGTAAAATTTTCCCAATGACCTCCAAGGTTGAATTTGGGTTCATAATGAATTCATGCGTTGGAAATTATTTTTTTAATGTATTAAGGTTGGTTGATATATATATATATATATATATATATATATATATATATATATATATATATATATATTATATGGTTTTTTCTAAATCATATATTATATTATTATATTTTTATATATATTAATATTAAATTACAACCTTAATTATTATTAAATTCCCCACATATAATATTCCAAACCTATGGTTTATTTTAAACTAAAGTCCGATGGCATAGTTCTAAAGACCAGTGGCAAACATTACAATGGAACAAATTTAAATCATTTTCCAAATTATGTTTGAATGCACATTTAAATGCATTGTAAAGGTTTATAACCAAGGTTTCAGATGACGTATTAAACATTGGGTTTAATGTTTGATATTCCACAAATGTCAAAGGTCAAACTATATATTGGAGCATATTTATCAAGGCCCAATGGTGTATTTAAATGTGGGCATATTGCAAAGTCCATTTATAATGGTGGCGTAAATTTTAATATGGGTTGTAAAACATATGAAGAAGGGGCAGAGGCTGGGGTTCGACTTCGTGACCTCCCCCCAACCACTTCTCCACCTTCAAAAATGATCCATGCCATCAGGACTTGAAAAGGATGTGTGCCCACTTCCATTTAAGCCGCAGTGCAGACTCCGATGGCGGAAGGAGGGGGCCAGCCCCGTGGACCAACCCTCCTCCTCATAAAACTGTGTCATAAGACCTCAACAAAAGCACCCAATTTAATCACGATTAGTGCACACTTATTACCTCCTAATCCATAGTGAAGGATTAATTAATATGCAGTTATGTAGGTGGAAATTTTGGCAGAATCCCCAAATTTACCACCACTTCCATACTTGTCGGAGTTAACTAGTAGTTTTCCAAATTTAGAGGTAGAATCTAGGGGAAATTTTAATGGATCATATCTTGAGCAATTTTCAACCAATTTTGGCTCAAGAATAGTCATTCCTAGAATATTGGCATGCTCTGAATCCATTGGAATAGCTTGCAAAGGCAATGGAGAAAATCTACAGGTGGTTTTGGTCACTTGAAAAATTTTGAAGCCTAGGGCCACTAGGAGGGAAGGCCATGCCTAGATTAGCTGAAGGTCAAATGGAGTGAATGAACATTCATTTTTAGATGTATTTTATGTTATGAACATAGTGGTATAGTTTTCAGAGGCGTTGGAGCACTTGTGACTGCGATTTTGTCACTTTGGAGATTAAACAAGCCCATGGTCACCAGGATGGGAGGTCAAGCCTAGATAAGCTAGTAACCAAATTCAGAGATTGAATAATCATTTTTGGGGTTTTCATGTCTTCTAAAGCCAATGGAGCAGTCATAAAATCCATTGGATCATTACAGATTCTTGTAATCAGAAATTTGAATCATAATCCCAAGAGGGCCTAGCTAGTTAAAGCAGGTCTATGGAGATGTAGCCTAGGAGGGGTGAACTCCATTATCATCCATTGTGTTATGTGATTGCTGCGAGTTATATTTATACATTTCATTTGATGTTTGTGAGTTTTAAAATGATAATTAACACATAATTTTATCATCAAAGACACTTAAAACTACACACATAAACCCCTTCACAAATGGTTAACATGAGACGATTCTAATCACACATTTTTAATACTGATGAGGGATCTAGCATAGAAATAAATAGTTTGCACATATTCAGATCACTTGTTGCCAAGATTGGTTTTGGGGTTGAGATGACCAAGGTTTCCAAGGAAAGAGCGGGTTCCAATTACTTTGATATGAATGTGAATAAGCTTGAAATTGTGAAGTAGGTCCTTGCATCATATCAAGTTGACTAGGTTGCCATGGTCTTCTTGGAGCTACATAACATAGCTTCTTTGGTGATTGACTTGCTCCATTGTCCTCTTGGTAAACTTCCTTAAACCTTGATAATAATTGGCAATATGATTATGCATGGACAACAAAAATATCAACATCTTCTTTTTGTTCATCTTGAATTCTTAACATTTCTACTTGATCACTTAGATTGCTGAGAATTTCTGTTTTAAAGGTATCAATAAAATTTTCAAGTTCATCTTGACTTACGCATGTTGATGTTGATTTAATTACTCTTGCCCTTCCTCTTGATATGCGCTTGCATGTTTCAAAAATTTATTCAAATGATAATTGGTATACATCTCCTTTACTCATGATATCAAGGAGTTCAATCCACTCATCCATTATTGTTCTAAGTAAGAGTTTTTTTAGTGTGTCAAATCCTAAATGATGTAATTTTTCCCTCTTAACATTATACATGAAGCTCTCTATTAGATCTTCAAGGCTCTCGTCTTGCTTTTGGTTCATTCTAAAGATTTCTTCTTCAAGATCACAAACTTTATATTTTTCTAGAAATATATTTTACATATCATTCCATAATATTATTGAATTAGTACTTAAACTCATGAACCATTTAAGAGCTCTGTCCTTTAATGTTGCAAGAAACAATATCAATTTTTGAGCGTCTGATAAGTAGCTATAATATCTACAAAATATTTAAAATACAAAGAGAAAGGTTTCTTGATCCTCTGACCTCATACCATGGAATTTTGGAAGGAAAGATGGAGGGATGCTCTTCATATGCACACTGACATCAATATCTTGAATGAGAAAGATAAGATGATCTTCTTCATTGTCATCATCTCCATCAATTTCTTCTACCTTTTCTGCCACCTCTTCTTCTTCTACCTGCAAAAGTGGATGGTGATGTGGTTCAAACTGCACCATGTGATCAAATGGGGGGGTTGGTGTTGGAGATCGATTTTTAAATATTTTTTTGAATAAGAATGCTAATGCAATGCAATTTTCTGTTTTTGAAATGAAATATGCCTAATGCAATTTCTTTTTGGCAGAAAGAAAATAAATGAATCAATTAGGGAAGAAAAAACTGCATACTTTGACACCTCCCCAGAAATGGTGTGAAAAAGTGATGAGCCTCAATATTGCAACAAGAATGCTACAAATCCCAAGGCTGCCAACTTTAAAAATCAACCCGGGGTTTGTATAAGCTTAAGAGGCATCGACACTATATGTGCAACATACAATGTGTCCTTATTTTTTTGATATGATGTAATGAAGTTAATTTCATGAAATCAAAGCCTAAACTGATTTCAGAAATGGAAGTGTTGCTTTGAATGAAATTAATCCTAGGCAAGAACAATAATTTGTAATTGAAATCTTGAGAGCATGAATTCAAATAAATAGACCTAATATAATTTGTAGAAATTCATGTCCTAAGTGGTTTTTTTTCTTCCTCAATCATGGATTTATATCCTAGGGGTCATGATTCAAGCCCGAGAGACAAAAACCAAGCTTTGGGAGAAAATATGGTCGAGTTTACAAGTTCTACAAGAGTGCTACATGAAGTTCTGTTTTTGCTACAAGAAGTTATGTTTTGGAGATAACTCAACAAATGACTAAGTAAATAAAATGAAAATGGGATGGGAAAATCTTTGTTATTAGGTATGATGTATTAGGTCTTCATTCCAAGTGGAATCACTCCAAAATACCCCTGTTCATATGTGCAAAAAAACAAAAAATTACTACTCTAAAAACTGGAAATTCAAGAACTATTGAGCTAGTTAACCTATAAAATGCCTAACCTAATCAAGTGAAAGTGCAATGGGGTGAATTTCGTTATTAAATTGAATTTTTTATGACCTAATCCAAGTGAAATAAAATCAAATGAAGCTCATTAACCCATTCTAAAAAATAATAGTAATTATTATTATTTCGCTACAAAGCATTTCTAGAAATCTTATATTCGTGAACTAGTAACCAAATCCAAGTATATTAATGATGAATATGACCTTCCAAATTTATTATAAGGATGAATGCTTTTGTGAATATATAAAAAACTACAAAACAACTCACTTCAATCATTTAAATCAATCCTGCAACAAGAAAAGAAGCAATACAAAACAAATTAGGAGTTGTATGTGAATAAGAAGTGAAAATAACATAAATAAATTGTGCAAGAGGGCTCTAAGGCTCCTAGGATGGCGAAGCCCAAGGAGACTCAGAGTCCTATGGAAGAAACCAAGCCTTAGAAGCTAAAAATAGCACCAAACTTCATTATTGAATCAATCTAAGTACATCTATGTAAGAAAAGAAAGTGGAGCTGCTAAACAACAAGTTTTCTCCACAATAAGACTAATAAATACCTGCCCCTAGAGGTCAATTCGAATTGGTACTTACAAAAAATGATGAGGAAGCATTCTCCTTGAAAGGATGAATATTTCCTGTTAGTATGAATCTTAATTCCAAGCGTACGAAAAAAAAACACTTTAGCTATGCATAACAAACAACCCTAACAGCAAATATGGCTGCCAATATCCTCAGATATGTAGTTAGGTGATCAAGATAAATGCTGCAAAAATCTACATATATGCATCAAAAGACATTAAGCAGTAGAAAAACAAGATTTACTTCATGCATCCAATATAAAAGACAAGAATATCTTGAATGAATTTTGTATTAATGGCACCTGGGAGGAAAACACAGAAGGGTGTTACTAGTTCTCCTCAATGGGATGGGTTCATGTAAGTCCTCAGCACTTCAGATCTAAAATTCCTCTTTCTTGATGGTGTAGAAAACCTAGACAAAAATGGTAGCAAAATATGACTATGATGGTGGATCAAAGTCACACTAAAAGTATAGATCTAGAGTGATCTTTAGGCAACAAAAGGTGGTAAATGAATGGGAAAACACTTCTATTTATAACAAAATACTGAGTTAGTCTAGATATTGGTGCATAATTAAAATATTATTAACCAAATGAAGATCCAATTTTTATGGAATATTTTATTATATTTGTTGGAGGGAAAAGGAATTTGACTTGGGTCAAATCCCTTTATTTGTAAATAATAAATAAATAAATGATTTATTTATCATTTTAAGGATGTGGTTGAGTAATAATCAAATAAATAATTATTTATTTAATTATTTAAGGGTGATTTAGTCATATTCAACAAAAAATATTATTTAAATAAGGTTTAAATAATTATTCTTAGAAAATAATAAGATAAATAATGATTTATCTAATTACTTTCCTTGTTTTGGGTGAAATATAACCAGGAATATTAATTAAACTGTTGTTTAACTAATTATTCCTTGAGGAAAATCAAACAAATGTAGATTTATTTAATATTTCCTCATGGGGTTTCTTGTTTAGACCATAAACAACTTAATAAAGGTGGTTTACTAAGTTATTTTCATAGTGAAAGCAATTTTAATTAGGGTAAAATTTGTCTTACATGGTATACTTGGGTCCATCTAATGATAATAGGTTAGATGACCAAAAAATGGTGTAACAGATTTCCCCCCAGCGTGTGAGCGTTAGGAGCTAATCGTATGACTGAAGTACGTTGTAAGAAATCAATCACTAGACACCGAAGGGGGAGTCAGAGAGAGAGAAGTATAAGGTAGACCAAAGTGCTGAAAGGACTAGACCCTAAGGAGGCGAGACTTATAGGTGTGAAAAGTATCTTTTATGAGTGAGTACCTGTGCTATAGGAGGTGGGGGAGGCATAACTATGCCCGTCGAGACAAAGTACAAAGAATAAGGCGTCTAGTAAACAAGGGATTGAACAATATAGTACATGCTGGCATAAACATTAGCCAAATAAACAACATGATAATGAATCCCACATACAAATTGTGCCTGGGATAACAACCAAGACTTGTACAATAATATATGAGTATATGAGATACAAATACAACCCAGATGCCACTATAAACAGGAAAGGGATCTAAAAATATGACTGATATATGCAATCAAAAAGGTGCTACAAGCAGCTGAGGCCGACATCATCAAATATATGGAGCTGCATCGAAGGCTAAGATGAAGAAGTCATCTGGGCATGTGGGGGGCTACCTGTAGGGCCACCCCCTCATGAGGGTTGATACATCTCACACAGACCCGGGAATCACCGGTCCAATCTATTGCATCACTGAACCATCGAGTATATGGATATCGATCATGCTGAAAGGAGCTGGAGTTGAGAAAAAATCAAGTCAAAGGGCTATAAGGAGTCCCTTTTCCTGATCTGAGGCACCGAACAAGAGTGGAAGTTGGAACCAAGGTACACCGCCCTCTAGACCTATCTTCTGGATTAAATGATCTGATGTCGACAGAAGAAGGTCCACCATAGGTGAGGCAATAAGGGGTCCTTAAATATGGCACGGGAGAAAATAGTAGAGTGACTGACAGACGAATACCAGGGGTGATGATGAAATGGGGAGGACTGAGTAGCAGACGGACGACTTCCCTTGTTAGAGCATAAAGGGCTTGGATGACCTGGCAGCGACTGACACAATTTCATAAGGGATAGGGGACAGTATAACTGGAGGCCATAATGTGCGACACGAGAGAGGGGCCAAGAAATGAAGGATGGAGGACTATAGCGGGATACAAAGGAATGCAGGATAGACTCCATGAATTCGATGATGACTCAACTCGGACGCTCTAAACAAGGGTGATTAGATGGTGCTGCCACACAGTAAAGGTCCAATGGGGAACCATAAAAACATGAGTATAAGATGGTAACTCACGATGAAAATCGACATGAGTGTGGACAAGTATGGAGGCAAGGTGGTGCCACCAGTGTGAGTGTTGCAAGTGAAGAAATTTGATTTTGAAGAGGGATGAAGTGACACTTCTTGGATAAAGTGTGTCCTAGTGAAGTATCAAATCACTAAAAACTAGAAGATATGCATTTGAGGGCTCGGTGAGAACTTTCCAACGGTACAGAAGGTTCATCAAATTGAGCTACGGTTTGACTGCAGCGGGCGAAAGAAAAATCAGGGTTTTTTCTTTTAATAAGGTGTTTTCCCTCCAAATTCACTCATTTTCATGTGGAAATGTGGTGAATGTAGAGAGGAGAGAAGGCCCTAAATCTTGCAGCGATCACAGTGGAAAAATCGACCATTGGAATCAAGATCCGTCAATTGCAGGTAAGAGGCCTAACCCTACTCTTTCATTTCAGTGGATTGAAAGTTTGGATTAGGTCCCCAGAGCTCAGGAATAGATCCCTGCTCCTCTTCATGGCTAGGTCGCACTTTTTGGGGCAAAAACTGCGAGTTGGGTAACAGGTTTGGGGCAGAAAACTGTGACCTGTCCCAGGTTTGGGCCTGCAAAGTGTGACCTCACAGGGAGGGGTTTTTCTATGCTATTTCTAGCTAAGCACTAAGTTTTTATGTTGAGATACATTCTTTCCTATATGTACACTGACAAATATGATGGTTTTGTGCAGATATGGAAGAATTACGGATCAACTGGAGAGAGAGGGACCTGGGCACATTACGGTCAGAGATCTAGGAGGATCAGGGTGTCTGTAGTGCATTGGCCAGGTTTTGGGTTCTGAAGTTTGTGGATAACCCTCTGATGAGAGTTGGAGAGCCCTTATTGGCCCGGATTGTCAGTTATTGGGATCCAAACCATGAGGTCTTTATAGTGCAGGGGCACTGGATCGAGTTGACGGTCCAGAATATATATTTCCTGACTGGTCTCCCACCACTTGGGATGGTAGGGAATACTCAGTCAGTGTTACCATGGGGGCGAAACATCATAGATTTTGTAGAGCGTCGTTGTTGACCAGGTCTCCAAGTCAAGGGGACTCGGATACCCATCGAGGATATGGAGAGGTTAGAGACTCGTGTTATGGCCACAGCAGCGCTGCAGATCTTGGGAAACCAGGCACTCCACCACATCACCGGAGGGAAGATGATGTTTGTGGAGATTGTTTTGAGTCAGACCTACTATGGGTGGGCCCAGATGATGATTTCGTCATTGAAATGACAGTTTTTTCTATCCAAGTGGAAAGTGAACCATGACTGTGCATATGATACATTTTTGTGCTTGTTATTCTTTGATAATATCCCGACACTTCGACCTCGCATACAGCTCCAAGATGGGGGCCCGAGAGAGCCTAGGATGCGCCGGTGGGGGCAACTACTGTGTAAAGGAGGAGGTGGGGCGGTCGGACGGGTGTTCCAGCCCGAGTTCTTTACTCATTGGGATCAGATTTCACTGTATATAGACGACTATCCCTATAGTGGGATTAGTTATTGTGGGGACCCGGATCTACCACTACTGCCTGGTCGAATATGGGGGCCTGATGGTAAGTGACAAATTTCTAATCTTTTATGTGCATATAAATTTCCAGGATATTGTATGTGGTACTGATTTCTTCACTTTTGGTATGCAGATACAGCACCGGTAAAACCGACTGGGTATATGGGATGGCCTACGGTATCAGGAACCACAGGGCCTAGTGGATCAAGAGCGCCACAGAATGAGGATGCAGTAGCCCTCCTGGAGGATATCCATCATAGATGTTAGAGGCTTCTGTTCGGTGTTTCAGAGCGCGACTGGCAAGACTTGGATGACTTGTTCATAGAGCCATGTATTGGTCTACCCTTGGAATGGAAAGGGGTCATGCGGCGCATGGCAATGGCCAGACAGGGTATGCGTGATTTACGAGCTACAGGAGTAGATCCATTGGCTCAAGATCCTCCAAATAGTGATTAGGTGTAGGGGCAGGTGGTACCCCCTATTTTTTAGTTTTGTAACATGATTTGGGCATGTCATATGTATCAGAGTTGATGGACTCTAAAACATATAATGCGACACATATTATGGATATGCATCATTTTGATGGTTTATGTTATGTTATTGTCTTATGTTAAATGCGTGTGCTAAATGCCAATCTAGAATATTGTTTGAAATGTTATCTACATAGTGATTTTTTGCTCTGGGTACATGACTGAATGTAATGATTTCAAATTCATGCATTAAAAGCTTCACTCATAATATCTTCTAAAAAGGATAGGATTATGCACATGATAGACACCATGCAATTGCATGATAAGAAGCAAGGAATATAAATGAACATGAAGGTGGAGGATGCGATGGGAAAGGGCATCAACTAACAAAAATCGCATTGCATCATATTTGGCTTGGTTATTGGTAGCAGTACCAATGCATACACCATTCGAGAGAAAAGTGAATGCAGGGGGGTGAAAATGGCCCAACCTGCCGAGGCTATATTCCGAGAGTAGCGACTTGCACCATCGGCATAACCTATATAGGGTGTGGACGAGAGGTCCATCTGAAAAGTGCCACAAGACAACAAGTGGGAGGATGATGAACAATACTGGCAACCTGAGCACAAAGTAGAGACCGAACAAACACTACGAAAGGGAGTGATATGGTTACGATGTCTACTACTCAATCGCTAACGGGTGGGTGGGGTGTGAGAGCTACTAGAGGTGTAGCTTGTAATTAGGCCAAGAAAGTCACCATAGACATGGATGGTGCCATCCCGCTTATGGGCAGGAAAGATGAAGTCAGGGGTGGACAAGGCTTCCATGATGTCATCATCACAAAGAACATGGAGTGACGGGAGGAAGGGAGACCACATGACGTGGTGAAGCTACTTGACTCATCATCATGAGAAGAGAGGTTCACATGCGCATCGTCATAGGGGATGACAGAAGAATAAGTAGATAAGGGACCTACTGATGTTGAGCCCAAGGCGATTGCTGAAGGGAGGTCGAGCGAAACAATAGGGGAAGATTCAGAGGGAGCTTCCATCGAGGGTCTCATGGATGGTGACAGGTAGAGGATAGTGGCCACAGGCTCCATCATCTCAACATCGGGATGGGGAATGTCAATGGGAGCAGGTAAATCCTCAGGTTGGCCCACAGCATACTGTGTAAGTACAGGAGAGGCAAATTGATTTTGTTCAACCTTGTACTCCCGAACTACCTCTAAAGAGGCACGTTAATGCATAAGGCGGGGAAAATGATGAGAGTAATGGCCATGGAGATCACACAAAGCACAAGGTTGGTTGGTGTGAATAGTCTTGGTGTTCTTGGCTACAGTCGAGGAAGAAGCAGGGGCTTCAGGGACCGTAGAATCATGGAATGTGACTTTAACCATGGGCTTGATGCGGGGCAACTCGGGACAGGTATGGGTGGCATGACTAAAGACTTAACACAAAGCATAGGGCTTTGGAGGCAGAGGAGGTCCAGGGTTAGTCGGGGCGGCCTTGTCCTTTGAGGCCCTCTTGCGAGCTTTTCCCTTCTTACTTGAAGTGGTCGCAACAGGAGGTGGTTCCTGTTGAGGTGGCTGAGGCACTGTAATAGTTGGAGAAGTCATAGGGACTGGTTGAACTGGGGTCAAAGCAAGATAAGGTTTGGGTTGACCAGGTGGGGTAGCGGCTGGGGGATCATGGTACCAGACAGGAATCCCCAGGTTCAGGTTAGGAAGAGAGAGGGTAGCCATAATAGGTGCCGTGTAGAGTCCAGGAGGAGGAGCTAGGAATGGTATCTGACCGGAGGGGTAGTGGCCAAGTGGGGCGGCTCCAAGATGGTTAAGGCCTGGAGGAACCATTCCATGAGGATAAAGAGGCTCATGAATACCAGCTAAAGGTGAAGGGCCAGGAGAAGGAGGTGTTGGGTGTGGAGCCTGATTATCTTGTTTATTTTGTATCACAACATTGGACCCCTGTACCTTAATGGGGGCGGCAATGCAGCCCGTAATTAAACGCTACCTAGGGGCTCCAGGGGGGGTGGCTGCGACTTTATGGAGCCCCCCCCCTGGTGGGGGGTTTCAGGGGCAGTGCCCCGGAAGCTAAAAAGAGATGTAAAATTGCCTTGTAAAAGTATAGTAATTTCTAGTCAATCTAGGCCATTCATTAGGCAGATGATCTGACAGTAGAAGTTATGTTTAGTTTAGGGTTTTTTTCCTTAGAAGTCAACCCCTCGCTTGTATGAGGGTATTGTATTGCGGCTGTGTAGTGTATGTGTATTCTCGGAGCAAGAAACAGAAAGGGAGACTTTGAGAGAGAACAGAGGATATTACAACAGATCTGTTGTAGGTTGCATCTCTTAATTTTGCTGGATAATAGAAAGGAAGGACTGGCTGTTTGGGGTGGATGTAGCCCAAATTAGGTGAACCACGTATATCTCTGTCTCTCTGGTTTTATGTGTTTTATGTACTTTTGTTTTCTGCATATTTTATGTGTTGCATTTCTCTGTAATATATAATTTTCTAACAACTAGTATCAGAGTCGAAGGTCTATGTGGATGATAAAATCGTAGGAAAGAAGGGTTCCTAGTTTGAGTGGGAGCAATGGTGAAAGATGGTAAATTTAGGGTTGAGAAATTTAACGGCCAAAACTTCCCGCTGTGGAAGATGCAGATGGAAGATTATCTGTATCAGAAATATTTGTACCTACCATTTAGCAGAAAAACAAAGAAGCCGATGGCTATGAAATATGCTGAATGGGAGATTTCTTTGATAGAGAGTCATATTTCTCAGAGTTGGGAAAGAAAATAAGAGTGAAAAATTAGAGCTTGTGCATACAGATGTATGGGGACCTGCTCAGGTATCATTTCTTGGTGGCTCTCATTATTATGTTACTTTTATTGATGATGAAACTAGAAAAACTTGGATTTATTGTATTCAGAATAAATCTGATGTATTTGATACTTTCAAGAAATGGAAAGCTTTGGTTGATATTGAGAGAGGAAAGAAGTTGAAGTGTCTCAGATCAGAAAATGGAGGTGAATATTGCAGCAAAGAGTTTGATAGGTACAGTTCAGAGCATGGAATTCGCAGAGAGAAGACAGTTCAAAGAACACCACAAGAAAATGGTGTGTCATGTAGGATGAACAGAACAATCATGGAGCGTGCAAGGTGCATGAGATTGCATGCAAGATTGCCTTTAGAATTTTGGGCAGATGCTGTAGATACTTTTGTTTATCTAATAAACAGAGGGCCTTCAAGTTCCTTGGATGGTGGTATTCTAGAGGAAGCATGGATAGGTAAAAAGGTAAACTACTATTTTTTAAAGTCTTTTGGTTGTGAGGCCTTTGTCCATATTAATAAAGAAAATAGAACAAAGATTGAGGAAAAATCAAAGAAATGTACCTTTATTGGATATGGTGTTAATGATTTTGGTTATCGCTTATATGATTATGAAAATCACAAAATCATTAGGAGCAAAGATGTAATATTCAATGAAAAGGTCTTGTATAAGAATCAGTTGTAGGAAAAGAAACAGGAAAAAGAAAACAAAGAATACACAGTTCTTGATGAGATCACAAAAAAAGTAAAGGTGCCTGAAAATAATAATAATCAGCATCCACAACAACAGCAACCACCACAACAACAACATGCACCTCAAGCACCTGAAAGCGGTGTTAGAAGATCTACCAGGATAAGTAGACCCCCTGAACGATACTCTCCTTCATTATATTAATTATTGTTGACTGATTTTGGTGAACCTGAATGTTATGAAGAAGCAATGTAGGTTGAAAGAAGGAAGAAATGGGAGCTAGCCATGGAAGAAGAGATGGAATCCTTAATGCATAACCAGACTTGGGACTTAGTCAGGTTGCCTGCAGGTAAAAATACATTACAGAATAAATGGGTTTACAGGCTGAAGTAAGAAGATGGAGGGAAACAGAGGTACAAATCTAGACTTGTAGTGAAGGGGTTTGCACAGAAGAAAGGTATTGATTTTGATGAAATATTTTCTCCTGTTGTTAAGATGACTTCAATAATAACTATTTTAAGTCATGTAGTAGCAGAAGATTTACATCTTGAACAGTTAGATGTAAAGACAACATTTCTCCATGGAGATTTGGAGGAAGAGATCTATATGCAGCAACTAGAAGGATATGACGTCAAAGGGAAAGAAAAATTAGTGTGCAGGGTAAAGAAGAGCTTGTATGGCTTAAAACAGGCTCCAAGGAAGTGGTATCTAAAATTTGACAAGTTTATGTCTGAAAAAGGTTATACTAGATGTCACTCTGATCATTGTGTTTATCTGAAAATGAAAAATGATGGCAACTATATTATATTGTTATTGTATGTAGATGACATGCTTGTTGCAGGGTCTAACATGTAGGAAATAAATGTGCTCAAAAGAAAATTGGCAGATTCATTTTCAATGAAGGATTTGGGAGCTGCAAAACAAATCCGTGGTATGAGAATAACTAGAGTCAGGAAAAATAGCAAATTAACACTATCTCAGAATGAGTACATACAAAAGGTGTTGAAAATATTTAATATGCAGAATGAAAAACTAGTTGGTACACCTTTTGCTAGCCATTTCAAACTTAGTAAGGAGATGTGTCCCAAGACCCAAGAAGAAATGGACTATATGTCTAAAGTTCCATATGCATCAGCAGTTGGAAGCTTAATGTATGCAATGGTATGCACAAGGCCTGATATTGCACATGCAGTGGGACTTGTAAGCAGGTACATGAACAATCCAGGAAAAGAACATTGGATGGTAGTAAAATGGATTCTTAGATATTTGAGAGGTACCACAAATCAAGAATTATTCTTTGGTGGTTTAAACATTGCTCTACAAGGATATGTTGATGCAAATATGGCAGGTGACAGAGATAACAGAAGGAGCACTACAGGATATGTATTTAATGTAGGTGGCACAATTGTCAGTTGGGTTTCAAAAATCCAAAGTGTTGTTGCACTTTCAACAACAGAAGTAGAGTATGTTGCTGCTACAGAGGCTAGTAAGGAAATTATTTGGTTACAAATTTTTATGGATGAATTGGGTAAGAAGCATGACATGGGCACATTATACAGTGATAGCCAAAGTGCCATTCATCTTGCAAAGAACTCAGCATTTCATTCCAGGACTAAACACATATAGCTCAAGTACCATTTCATACGGTCAGTATTGGAAGATGGTCAGTTGAAGCTGGAAAAGATACACACTAGCCAGAATCCTGCAGATATGCTAACAAAATTTGTAACCAGGGAGAAACTGAGAACATGCTCAGTTTCAATTGGTCTTCAAGGATGACGATGAAGATGAGAAAAAACTAGGTCCAAAGAGGAGTCATTGTCCAGCAAATGAAGCAGCGGTGGAGTTGCTAAAATCAGTCTCCAAGTGGGAGATTGTTGGGTGTGGAGCCTGATTATCTTATTTATTTTGTATCACAGCATTGGACCCCTATACCTTAATGGGGGCGGCAATGTCACCCATAATTAAATGTTGCCTAGGGGGTCCAAGGGGGGTGACTGTGACTTTATGGAGCCCCTCCTTGGCGGGGGGTTTCGGGGGCAGTGCCCTCGAAGTTAAAAATAGATGTAAAATTTCCTTGTAAAAGTATAGTAATTTGTAGTCAATCTGGGACGTTCATTAGGTGGATGATCTGATGGTAGAAGTTATGTTTAGTTTATGGTTTTTTGCCCTAGAATGCAACCCCTCACTTGTATGAGGGTATTGTGTTGCGGCTGTGTATTGTATGTGTATTCTCGGAGCGAGAAACAGATAGGGAGACTGTGAGAGAGAAAAAAGGATATTACAACAGACCTGTTGTAGGTTGTGTCTCTTCATTTTACTAGATAATAGAAAGGAATGACTGGCTATTTTGGGTGGACGTAGCCCAAACTGGGTGAACCACGTATATCTGTGTCTCTCTGGTTTTATGTGTTTTGTGTGCTTGTGTTTTCTGCATATTTTATGTGTTGCATTGCTCTATAATATATAATTTTCTAACAGGAGATCCAGAATGCTGAATCGAAGGACTAGGAGCAGGCTGCGAAGGGCGAGGAGGCTGCTGACTAGTCGAAGTGGGCCGCTTGAGGGCAGCCCGAGACAATTGCATCATGTAAACATTCGATAAGAGGGGATCCGAGACAGGAGGATGAATAACAGGGAATGTACCAAGCATAGAGGAATATTTGTAGACTCTGGATGAGACACTGGTCAAAGGATCGATGGTTTTCTTATTGGCCACCGAAGAGATGATGGACTCAGGGGAGGTCTGAGACTTCGGTTCGTAATATGTCAGCTGGTCGATGGTGACTATCTTTCAGTTATGAGGGAAGGACATCTTGCGGTGAGCCGCAGACGTGACAATAGACATTGCATAGGTGTAGGTACGACCCAATAGAATTTTGTAATCTAAGGGGGCATCAATGACTTTTAAGTCAACGCAAACAGTCTTTCCCGCAAGAGTAATAGGAAAATTGTGGAACAGTCCAATGGGCTGGGAGGCATGGCCATCCCACGCTCGGAGAGTGATCATGGAAGGAGCAAATGCAGGTGATCTGAGTTGCTTCCAAATCAAAGAAGACATCACACAGGTGGATGCCCCCTCATCAATGATACACCGAAAAACATTGGCATTCCAAATTTTGACTGGGATTTGGAAGGAGATAGAAGCAGGAAGAGGAGGATGTTCTGCAAGATCTACAATGCCCATGGCAGATAGTAGAGCTTTTCGTTGTGAAGGGCACGACTGGAGGAGTTCCAACATTGAGATGGCAGCAAGGGATTGCGCCAAATCATCTACTATACTATACGAATGGGCAGCTTTGTTAGAAACAACATTTCAGCATAGTGGTCCCTTAGGGATCTTGGTATGGACCTCCGCCTTAGGCTGAGGGATATTTAAGGAACCATTAGGTGTCGAAAGAGACTCTGTAGAAACTGAAGGAGGTGGCTTGGGGACAGACATAGTGGGAGGCTTGGTGTACTGACAGGACTGAGTCTGAAGATTGAGGTCAACAATAACAGGTTGGTCAGAGTTCTTCATGAGGATCTGGTAATCGAGGGTACCAGACGGAAGAGGTTGAGTGGCCGCCTAACCTTCAGGTGGTTGGGTAGCCAAAAATCCTTGCTGAGGGAAATAATTAGTAAGCACAACTGGCTGACTAGGCACAACACTGGGAGGGATGGAAGGGGAGGCTTGTTGTCCTCGCAATTTTGCTTGAGACTACCACATCTACCACATATATGGTAAAAGAGGACAATCATGTGTGTAATGACCGAAAACACCACAACAAGAACAAGGCTTGTTCGTACGAACGAGCCTGTCCTGATTGGGCTGAGTGCCCTGTAGCTGGTTTGTAGTGTTAGGAGAATTACCTTGATTAGGTCTAGGATTACTAGAGGCAGATTGATTTTGATTGCCTTTCCTCTTCTTTTTGGAAGGAGGATTAGTCGCGCCCTGCTATGCATACACCTGCTCCCGAGGGGGCAGTGGATGCTTTTGCAGGGGTTGAGAAGGCAAGGGAGGCGGAGGTGCTAATGTTGGAGGAGCTTGAGCACTAGGCTATGGATATAGATAATAAGGAGGTTGGGTAACATTGTGGTAAATAGGAGGTTGGGAAAAATGAGGAGGCGTGTCGTATCCTGGATACGTGCTACCAGGAGGGGGAAAAGTGCAGGAGGTGCTGGCCCCCCCGAGGAAAGCCATAGCCCATAGGAGGTTGAGCGTATGGATTAGAGAGAGCTCCAAATATACCGTCGACGGTGTGAGATTCCTCTGGTACGTTGGCACCACCAGGCCTGGGAAGATCAGGTAGAACGGTATAAACATAACCCGACTGAGCGTAAATCAGGTCATACTTTAACGCAATTTGGAGAGTGGCTTCTTCAGTTTGAGGAAAGTGCATTGCGACATCTTTCCTGATAGGTGGCAAGGGAGATCTAAGTAACCAGTCCATGTAGACACGGTCTTCGAAGATAAGGGCTCGACATAGGCTCTTTCTTCTCCGCCATTCCTGGAAATGGTCGGATAGGCGGGTCGCAGACGATTGACGGAAAGAAGTCAAGAGTTTGGTACCAGTGTCATAATGAAGGGGAAGCTAGAAGTAAGACAGAAAAGCCCGGGCAAGAGTTGCAAAGGTGGTATGAGAGGAAGGGGCATGATCAACATACTACTTAGAAGCTTCACTAGTAATCATATGTTGGAACAACTGAAGACGGATAGAGTCATCGGTAATAGAGTTAGACAAACTCCACATGTGGAAGATTGAACATGATTTGTAGGATCTTCACCAGAAAGACCTTCAAACTTGGGGATGTTGGAAGGGAACTTGGTTGGCATAGTAGGCCAAGCAACATCATCGTGTATAGGGTCGTTTATCAATTGGTAAAAATCGGGAAGGTTGAGACCTGCCATGAAGGGGAGAAAGGGCATAGCTGGGGTAGTGTCCATTGCGGTCCCACTAGTGGTATTCCCAGCATGAGGTCCAGGGTTACCACCAGCATTAGGTCCTACACCAGACATGGTGAAGGTGACAGGGGGAGAATCGAAGGCAGAATGAGAAGGAGAACCCAATGAACCAAAAGAAGAGTCAGAGTGCAGACTCGGTGGAGGAATAAGTCGAATCCTATGCAGAGGAGTAAGTCTTCCTATTGAAAACTGAGGATGAAGGCCAAGAATTCTCCATGATAAACATCTTGGTGGCGCAATGATGATGACACAAACACGACACAAAGGAAAAAGAGACCGACAAGGGCAGGGAGGTGTAGGATCAACTGATTACAATGTCGAAACAAGGGCAGAGAGGTGCAAGATCAATTGATTTCAATGCTTTTAGAGTCTTTTCTTGGTGGTGTTAACCAAGCCCTTTTTCGCTTAGGGTGTGTGTGTGAAGTGTGTAAATTTTAATTTTTAAACCCAGACGTTTGTCAAGAAAAATAAAAAGTGTGATGTATAGCTGCAAATAAACCTCCAAATAATAGTATATAAGCCTGAAAAAACAGAAAATAAACAGCTAATAATGCAATAATCTAAACCCAAGGAGGCGGGCCTCTCAACAACTAGTCTGTGGGCAGGTAAAAAACTAATCAAAACACACTGAAATAGCCAATAGACCTAAGGTCAGGAGTGACAGGGATCTATAGGTCAAATTTGCTTGAAAGTGGTACAGAAAACAACAACAAATCAGAGGGAGAATTGCTGTAAAAGAGGTGGCGAAAGGCTATACCCTAGAGGGAAGTGGAGGGGACCCTAGAGGAAAACCCAAAAAAAACTAAATGAGGTGTTTTGGATGGATAAATAGCCAATTTGAAGTGGATCTGAAGATGAGGTATCAGATCTGAAAAATGGCTGAAGACTCTAAAATTTCAGACAACCTGCAATAGCAAAAAATCTTCCACAAAAAGTGGAGGGTACTGAAGCCCTAGGGGGCTATGTTCCCACTTAGTTGAGAAAAACAGAGAAATTTCAGGTCCAATACGGGCGGATATGGAGGTCAGATAACCCTGAATAGAGGCTCAGACAAACCCATAAAACTTTTAGAAAAATTCTTGCAAAAAGTCCAAGTCGCAGTTTTTGACCTGTTTTTAGTAGAGGTCATAGTATTTGGGCTGAAAGGTGCGTCCTGAAGGTCCATGTCATAGTTTTTGGGCCAAAAAGTGTGACCTGCACTTCCGGCACTCTTGGTGGCAGATTTCAGAAAAAAGTGTCATCTCAGCTACGGCTGATGTCTGTCACCTGTGCAATAGGTCCGAAAACACACGAAAGTTAGAATTTTTAATGTTTTAGGGTTTTATAGGTTAAAAAAAACATCAAAAAAAGAAAAAAAAGAGGCTGAAGAGAAATTCTAGGGTTTGAAGCATCTAGATATGCAAGGATCAGAAAAATGACAGAGGTCGTAATTGTAAACCTGTGTGGAGTCGCTAGTTGTTAGTATGAATCTTAATTCCAAGCGTACGAAAAAATACCACTTTAGCTATGCATAAGAAACAACCCTAACAAAAAACATGGCTGCTAATATCCTCATATCTACAGTTAGGTTTTCAAGATAAATGCTGCAAAAATACAGATCTATGCATCAAAAGACATTGAGCAGTAGAAAAACAAGATTTACTCCATGCATCCAATAGACAAGACAATAATACCTTGAATGAATTTTGTATTAATGGCACTTGGGAGGAAAACACATAAGGGTGTTACTAGTTCTCCTCAATGGGATGGGTTCTTGTAAGTCCTCAACACTTCAGATCTAAAATTCCTCTTTCTTGATAGTGTAGAAAACCCAGACAAAAATGGTAGCAAAATATGACTATGATGGTGGATCAAAGTCACACTAAAAGTATAGATCTAGAGTGATCTTTAGGCAACAAAAGGTGGTAAATGAATGGGAAAGCCCTTCTATTTATAACAATATATTGAGTTAGTCTAGATATTGGTGCATAATTAAAATATTATTAACCAAATCAAGATCCAACTTTTATGGAATATTTTATTATATTTGTTGGAGGGAAAAGGAATTTGACTTGGGTCAAATCCCTTTATTTGTAAATAATAAATAAATAAATGATTTATTTATCATTTTAAGGATGTGGTTGAGTAATGATCAAATAAATAATTATTTATTTAATTATTTAAGGGTGATTTAGCCATATTTAACAAAGAATATTATTTAAATAAGGTTTAAATAATTATTCTTAGAAAATAATAAGATAAATAATGATTTATCTAATTAATTTCCTTGTTTTTGGGTTAAATATAACCAGGAATATTAATTAAATTGTTGTTTAACTAATTATTCCTTGAGGAAAATCAAACAAATGTAGATTTATTTAATATTTCCTCATGGGGTTTCCTGTTTAGACCATAAACAACTTAATAAAGGTGGTTTACTAAGTTATTTTCATAGTGAAAGAAATTTTACTTAGGGTAAAATTGGTCTTACATGGTGTACTTAGGTCCATCTAATGATAATAAGTTATATGACCAAAAAATGGTGTAACATTTTCCCTCCAAAATCCCTCAAATAGTGGATCTGGTTCCTAACACTAGGAGTTTGCAGTGAATGACAAGGAACACATTCCTAGATTTTCTCAATAATCAGAGTTTGAGAATATCTCAATGATTTCATGATATTTTTTTCATTTATTCTCCAATCTCAATCCTCCTATAGTAGGGATAAAGTCCCTAAATTATCTCCTTCTCCAAATCTTCATAACCTTCCCAATATTCTTACAATATCATTAAAAATAATAATATTAGGAAGAAATATGCAATTATATCTAAAACTTCCTAAGAACATATTAAAGCCTAAAAAAACATTTTTAAGTGTAGAAGGAGAGATTTAATATATCCTTAATGTGCCTAAGAAAGGTTATATGGGATTTAATTTATGTCTAATTTAGAGGCCCATCAGGTACCCCTTATTTGGCTGGGACATGAAGGTTCCTTTATGGGTCCACCATGTATTTAGTAGCTATCTAGGAAGGATATTGAAATCCGCTAGTCATTCCTTATCCAAGGCTATTTCCTCCTTAGGGAGCTTGTAATACATCTCGATTTCTAAGGTATTGAATTAGGCAATAGAATTTTTTTGACTTTCGTTGGTCAAGTATTATTCAAGATTAAAAAGGTTCATAATCCACTCAAATACATCTGCACATAAAAAGACAAGGGGATGGGAAGCCACATTGTGCAACCAATACTTTCTAACAACCCTGTATATTTTTTTCATTTTGGGTCATCTAAAGGGATGTTGTCCCTTTGAACAATTGGTACATATCTGGCCATGCATATGTTGTGTATCTTTCAATGAAGCATGGAGTGTCCATAAAGCTAAGACCAATGGAGCTAGGTGGGAGCTAGTGGGTGGCTCCTCATTTTAGGTCTCAGCTATGGGGAATTTTAAAACATTTTTCCTTGATATGTACATAGTTCCCCTACATAACCCATTAATTAAACAACACCCGTTATATATATTAGCTCACAAATATAAAAACAAAGGAACTCTAAGGTATAGGCTTAAGGTTGTTTATGTTTATCTACTAGATTATTCTTCTGCTTTTTTTAACCAAGACATGGGCTCTAAGTCATTGCGGTGAAGGGAAAATAAATATTGTTAAAAGTGGTATGTACATGACTATGAATGGCACTGTGGCTCACTCAACCAGAACCATGCAGCCACAATCTTGACCAATATGTCTCCATATCACACCATAGAGATGTTTCTTTGTGCTATAAAAGGCGAGGCTAGGGTTTCATGTAGATAAATTTATGTGCTCTTGTACTTAGGAGAAGTGACCAATGTTTGGTGATTGAAACTATGGCTAAATTTTTAATGAAAAATTTGGACCAGGGTATAGAGATGATTCCTAGGGCATGAAACCCTAGATGATTAGGTGAGCTTGAGATAGAGAAGATGACGTGATCAAGGGAATAGTGCCAGAGATCATAGCGTTCTAAATATCTCAAGTTTTTAATGGCCAAAAAATTAGCTAAGACCAAGATAAGCTCATGGATGCACGGTTGATACCATGGGGATCAGTCGAGGAGAAATTAAGTGATATTAGCACATGGAGAGCTTGAGAGGACAAGGGATTAATGGGAAATGAGATAGGAATATCATGTTCTTAGTAATGAGCATTATATTTTACTATTCAACGGAGAGAAAGGAGGGAGAAGTTCAATGCGATAAAAATAAACAACTAGGTAAATTCATTCATAAAATAAATAAATAAGACAAAATATGAAGCTATGTGGGCATAGTCTTAATCATATTTTAGATGAGTTAGTTGAAATATATCATTGACAAGAAGTGAGGAGGTAGGTTTCCCTGTAAATTCTCTTAATTATCATAATATTAAGAGAGAACTAAGCACTAGAGAAATGAGAGTGATATGGGGCCCATTATAATTTTTTTCTTCCATGTCACTTAAGCCAACAATACACTAGAGAGAAGTTGAAACTCAATGTGATACGACGAGAGAGGAGGAATACAAGGAGTATATCTCTAGGTTGACCATTATCCCAATGATATAACATAGAAATGACCACTTATATAGAAATATAAGATTGTTTCAAGGAAGTTTGCAAGGAAATCTTGCTTAGTTGAGTCACCTTTGATTCTTGTGTCAACGTGTTAATGAACACTAGAGCGATACAAGATTGAGATAAACCTTCTCAAAGTGATGTAGCGATGAAATAACCATCATCAAGGTGATATAGCACTAAGGTTCTCATCATCTCGGTGATATACACTGGAAGAAGGAAGTCACGAGTTAAGTTAAGCCATGTTGGAGAGTTGTATCACTAGCTAGAGGAAGTTGGTTATGTTGTGTCACTAGCTAAGTCATCATTGAAGCGATAAAAAGCTAGATAAGGAAACTTTGAGAGAGAAAAGGTTGATTCTAAGTCACCTCTTCAGTTTTATTTCATTGTTTTGAGGAAGATTTTAGCATTATATCACTGAGATAGTCATCATCAAGGTAATACAATGCTTGGAAAAGAAAAATTGGAAGCCAAAAATGGAGTTAAGACCTTTTCATTAAGTTTCACCACACTGGGAAAAATCAAATACTAAGGTACTATATCATTGGTTTTACCAAGTTACTAATGTTGTATCAATGGACTAGTGATCCCAGCCTTATATAGCTATTCCAAACAACTTATAGCCCCTATATCACTAGGCTAGTCAACTTCTCAAAATAATGCTTGAATTTCATGTTAAAGAGTGTCAAAGTCAACAAAAGAGTGAATGTAGTTGAGGAAAGGTCAATCAAGCCTAGTAGGGGTATGATGAGACTTTTCAATGGGTTGGGCCCTCATTTTCCTCTAAGAAGAGGTGACATATTAGGGAAAATGAGGGGGTTATTGTAGTTGCTACAACATGGTCATGAATAAATTGAACAAGCCAACTCACTTTAAAAATTGTGAAATCCACCTATAAAGGAATCAATATTGCCAATATTTTTATGAAGGATATTTTTAAATTGCATGGCATACCCAAGAAAATTATGTATGATCAGGATGTCGATTTTTACTACAAAATTATAGAAATATTTGTGCTGCAGGTTTTTCAACATAGTTGGCAATTATTACATCCTATCATCCTTATATAGATGGACAAAAAGAAGGGGTGAAAAATGTGTTCGAGGATATGTTAAGGATGTATGCTATACATCAACCCAAGAAGTTGGAATACTACTTATCTCTGATAAAGTTTTCATATAATAGTGGTTACCAACAATCACTAAAGATGGGTCCCTTTGAAGTGCTAAATGGAAAAAATGTAGTATCCCAATCAACTTGGCTAATTTGGTAGATAGAGGTTACAATTGGACCAAACATGTCGAAGGAAAAATAATAGGAAGTGACAAAGGTCAAGCAAAATATGAAATTGGCACAAGACAAAGAGAAAATATATGTATATTGGAACAAAACCCATAAATAATTTCAAGTATGAGAGCATGTGTATCTCAAGGTCAAACCCAATATGAGTTCTTTGAAAGTGTGATAATGTGCCAAGTTGGAACCACATTATTGTGGACCTTTGTGATCCTAGAAAGAGTGGGGCTAGTACCATATAGGTTTTCCTTACCTCCTACTATTAAAATACATCAGGTATTTTATGTATATTTTCTCAAAAAATATGTACATGATGATAATCATACTATTGATTAGGTTGTGATTCAGGTGAAACTTGAAGAAGAGTTTGAACTAAAGCATTAGTGCATACTTGATAGGAAGGAAACCCTACTCTAGAATCGATCCATAATGTATGTCAAGGTGTAGTGGAAACATTTCAAAGCATATGAGGCAACATGGAAATTAGAGGATGCCATGAAAATGGAATATCCATTGTTGTGTGTTGTACATAGCTTCTACTATGGATAGTAGAATGTCAAAAACATTGTATTTTTAAGGGGAGGGGATTGTAATACCCCTTTTTTAAACCCCACAATTTGTAATTGTAATTAATGCTTATAATGCTAGGATGTTCAACATCAATACCTTGAAAAAAATTTATTTGATGTAAATACTCACTTTTATTTAATACATATTGCTAAAGTTGAAGAAGAAGAGTAGCCAAAATTGATCCCAATGCTTGAGTGAAGTTGTAAGGGGGATTGGGAAGTTCCCTATTTTACCTAAAGTAAATGTTCTAATTTTTAATTTGGTAGTTGAACTACCTAACTACCAATAATTATAAGAAGAATGGGAATGGTACCAAAATTCTCTAGATTTGTGGGTTATGAACTTGTTCTAGAGATTTTAGATTGACCATGCAACCCAGGGAAGGGACTTCTATTCTCATGTTAGGAGTGTGTGAGTAATATGTGGATAACATATATAGAGGTGGATATAGTCATATAAAATTTGAATGAGAAAAGGAATTCCGAAGAGGGGAATGTGAATTGAAAAAACCCATGGAACAAGATATAACCATAGATGGGTGATAAGACTATGAATTAGAACAAAAGGAGATAGAAAGACGTATTAGTTACAACAATATTGTGTAGAATTGTGACTTTAATTGAATTTGGATAAGTTAGTGTGAAAGCTTTCATCCTGATCTAGAGGGCCAAGATAATTTTCTAAATAATTTGTCTTAACTAAGAAAATAAAGCACTTAAAAAGGGGAAGTACTGAGGGATTGTTGGATCAGCGAAGGACTCCCTTTGTGTTGTGTGAGACATGGTGGTAATACTATGAGTGTAATAGGCCCTATCTTAGTGTTTGAAAAGTATAATATTAATTCTTATATGTGAAGGAGAGTGGTCTTTATATTCTCTACCTTGGTTTAAATCTTGTTGAACCCTAAGTGAAACTTCCTCTAAATGCATAGAATTTGGCTCGAGGTGGTCAACTAGAAGAAATTGTTGTGTAGTTGAGTCTATGGTTGGGTGGAGAGTGGCTCTCCCTTGTTTAATTTCCAATATAACTTAAGCGATACATATAATTATAACTACTTCCCTTTTTATAAAGTGGAATTATCATTCAATGTTTCATAACTATTGCTATGTTGGGTTATTGGGTATGTAGTAATGATGAGATGGATAAATTTTTAATCTTATTGATTACTAGCTATTATTTCTCATGTGAATTAATGCCTTATGCAAAAGTATTATTATAGTATCTTCTCCCTATTATGGAAGTGATATGTGTAGTTTGTGAAGTATAATGTATGAATTGAGCTTTATGGATATTCATTGTTAGTGTACTTGGGCATTGCTAGGAAACCGTGACATCAAACAACTATGACCATATTCTTGTTTGAAGTGACAATACTTAAAAATTATTTAATGAAGGGAGACCTTTTTTTCTTTTAGAAGTAAGCCAAGATATTGCCTGACTTGTTCATAAGAGTCTGGTGTTGAAGTGTGAAGTTGCAGTCCCCAAAGTAGTGAGTAGAATCTAACTTGGGTGAGGTTGTGGAGTTGGCCATGGGGAATCTCTTTGACATCCCTAGAAAAGTGGAATAAGTGTGGTAGTTAACTAGAATTCATTTATAGGCTATTTAAGGCTTCCAAGCTTTTGAAAGTCTTATGGAAAAAAATTTTCCTTGATAAATTTAGTTTTAGACCTTTGTAACCAACCTAAAAATATTAGCAGGAATTTTTGAATTTCAAGGATTAAACCTTTTGAATTTTCAGGATCAGTGGTTTTAGCCTCAACACCCACTGACATGAGCTAGTAGTAACCGTGATTGAGGGCTTATAAAGGGGGCTTAAGGACAAGTTCCGTTAACCAAATTGTCCTTAAGCATCTTTAAAGGCCTTCTTAGTTCTCTCAATGGTTTAATTTTTGGGGGCTGAAGACGAATTTTTATTAAAAAAATTTGATATAGAAAGAAAGCTTCGATGTCCTGGTATCTAGTTAACAATTCATTAGTTACTAGAGACATTGTCATTTTTGTTAGTCGAGGTCCATGAATTGGTCCAATTGTGTACATTATAGAACTTTCCTCGAATTCCTCATGAACTAGTGATCCTTTAACCAGACTAGAAAATGTAGGTGATACAAATTATATTTGGTATAATAGAAGGAGCCAAAATATTTCAAGTGACAATGTCAAAGTCTACCAAGGAACAAAAGTCCAAGAATTGAAAATAAAAATAAATAGGGCTTCAAATAAAAAATCTAGATCTAGATGCCAATGCAATATACCACATGGAAGTCACATGGAGTCCATGTGAGCACTCTTAGACCCTACAAGAATGTTTATCATGATGACATGTCAAACTAATGTGGCATGTAGGCAAGTTTTTGGTGACACAACATGCTTATGTGTAGTTGATGTGGCATGGGCGCATGGATCAAAGTGACATAGTTGCGCTAAGGTGGAGGCTGGGTGAAAACTGAGGTACATGTGATGTGGATGGAAAAGGTATGGAAATATAGCTTTCTAGTTAAATGGGGCTTTTTAGTTTTCCCTAATTTGGATGTTAACTTGTTAGCCGAACAATTTCCCAGATCTATATGAATTCTTAGGTTTGGAAAGTTCTGGATGGATTTAGAGGTCTAGCAATCTAGATTCATGGAGATTAAAAAAAAAAATCTATAACAAGAATTTAAGGGAATCTTGAATGTGGATATGAGTGGCATGATGATGTGTCTACCTAAGGATGTGGCATCGTATAATGGTAACATACGGGAAAGTGTTGCCAAATGTTACCCTTGTGTTAGCTAATGTGGCATTGTATGGTGGGGAGACATGGGGAAATGAATATCACATGGCAATGGTATGGATGTTGATGTGACACTTGGATAGGAGAATCTTTAGAAGGGCATACATTTGTGTCAAAATATTATATTTGGATGAAATTTGTATCATTGGAAACCTCTCGAAAAGAAAAATACAATGGTGGTATGGAAAATGAGTTTTAAGGTGGTTGAAGTGAGATGATTTTTTATAATCCCCCCTCCTTAAGATGACTTAATGTTTTGGGTATGTTAAAAACAAAGTGTTGACTTCCCATGAGCTATGAGATAAATAAAAGAGGAAAATTAATTTACATGAAAGGTTTTAGGCAAAGGATAGACATCCTCATTCTTGAGGGAAGTTTCCGTACTTGGCACATTATTTCAATTATCCTCCCTTGAATCATCTGACATGACTCCGCTTGAATGCTCAAGTCCTTTCTCCTCCAACCACGTTTCCTCATTAAACCTCAGTTGCATGGGAGCACCTCCTAATGCATTGTCATGGATGCATGTAGTGCTTAGCAATGGTGGGAGGGTTAAAATGCCTACCTTGTGGCTATTATGTCTAGTCAACATCCCATATGAGGAAGACAAATTTATTACTTAAGTGAGAAGAATATTTACATGTCATGACAATCCAATAAATAACAAGTAGACAGCGATGCAACAAAAATGGTGCGACATATATCTCGATCTTGAAATTCCACTAATACTATAATATCTTCAAATAAAATTGTTTCTATTCTTTATGAATCATCAAAAATATCTTCAAAAATATCTTCTATATTATAGCATTGTTCTATTTTTATAATTTGAAATTACTTCACTAGATTAAATGTAAAGATCAAACTATATATAATAATATATATTTCAAAACAATTTTAATATATATATATATATATATATATATATATATATATATATAAATTAAAACATGTGAACGTGTTTTTATTTTCGAGTCTAAATAGACATTTAAGAATCTTAACCTCTAAAAACAATATATAAATAAACTATTTTAAAAAATAATTGATTCTTTTGTGATATGTATGCATAATCTTAAATAAGCTCCAAAATGTATGTTTAATCTTAAATAAGCTCCAAAATTTTAATATCCTTTAATACCATTGGCTTCTTATATTGATATATTATTGATTCTTTCAATAATATTGATGGTAAAAGTAATTATTCTATTTTTCACTGCTCTTCTCTTTCTTAAACTTTTACACGACTTTCAAGTAGATTAGTAGTTTATATCTCCATTGAACCATACCAGGAAAGATAACATTGAAATTTGTTTTTTTTTTTCTATTCTAATTGTTTTGACTTCCATTTTCATGTAATTGTTTGGATTTCCATTTTCATTTTTATTTTTATGTCAATGTTGTTGAGAATAAGTTTGCTTTATTTTTTCTATGGCAACCATCATCATTTTGGAAGCTTTCGTTAATATATGCTATTCTTTTGTCTAATTATAAATCTATTTTAATTATTTTAATCTCTATTTGATTAAATAAGCATTAATCTTTTATAAAATGTAGGATAATCCAGAAAGGTTTGGCATCTTCTAAGGCTATGACCATCGCAATCTCACACAATTTTTAAATTTTTAAATTTCCCACATCTCATACCACCTTTGGATATGATAGCGAACATTGTTTCAACAATTTTCTACTAAAATTTTTAGTACTTTATCATGAAATGCTTTGCAAAGATATAATTTTATTTTATTTTGTTTATTTTATTGGTTAGGATAAAATAAGAAAAACTATTTGTTTTTAATTGTATTTTTTGCTTATCTTCTTATAAGTTTACTCAAATTTCATGTGTAGACACTCGTTGGATGTGAAATTAAATTCCACATCCAACGAGTACCCATTATGCATACTTTTGAGAAGACACACATTGATAAAAAATGAAGATACATTAAAAGAGTGTGTTCAACATGTTTTTTAATCTATATTCATTTTTATCAATGTGGGTCTTCTCAAAAGTATGCATAATGGGTACTAATTGGATGTAGAATTTAATTCCTCATCCAATGAGTGTGTACACATGAAATTTGAGTAAACCTATAAGGAGTTAAGCCAAAAATACAATTAAAAAAAGTAGCTTTTTTCTTTTCCCTCCAAAATTCTTAACTATTATTTTATTATTTCAACTATTATTTTCATATTTTTCCTTGGGAGGCCGTTTTTAGCCTAAAATTTTCTCTACTGTCTGTTTTGGTTTTATTTATGCACGAAGTCTCAATTTTCCAGGAATTTTTTATTCAATTAGTGAATTACCTTGGCTCCCTGTCTACCCAATTAAAGATGTAGTCTTCCCCGATCCATTTCTCCGCATAAAAAAACATAAAGAAAGCCAAATATTTTTGATGAGAATAAGGGTAATAGAGAACCATAGATAAAAAAAAAACTAGAGTATGATTTTTCATCTCTGGTGTTGCTCTGCTACCAGTAGGCTTGGACAATATCCTGACAGAGTCCCTTCAAGAACATAATGTTGCTTCATTGTCATCGATCCTAGATAGTACCTTGGTGAAGTCGCTTTCTTTACCTCCCTATGCAGGAATCCTTTCTCTTCTTTCACCTTTTATTTTTCATTTTATTTTCATAGAACCGTGCTTAAGCACATATTATTTTTAAACAAGGTGGAAGAGGGATCCTAACTTACTGAGAGAAGAAGAGGTTTCTCCTTCAGATACAAGTTTATAAACCTCTAAGAATTATCCCACTAAAGAATTTTCCCTCGTCTTTCTCCATTCAAACAAATAAGTGAGAAAACACTATTAACAAACAAAACCAAGAGCAAAAATGATAATCCTAAATAGGTATGGGCATGATGGTATAATTATGGTTTCCCAGCTAAAAGATCATATTTTCCATCTAAATATCATTGAAATAAAATATGTAAACCAAATTAAAGAAGAGGGTAAAAAATAAGCGAATGGTTGCATGTTACCACAACTTTCGTTTCACAAAATATTAGTCACATCATCTTAAAGCTTAAAACCGTCTTTATGCAAGGGTTTAATAAAACTGAAAACAAAGCGAGGATAGGAAAATAAAAAACGGAATGCAATGCATATAACTAAATGCAACCTATCATATACTAAAATAAATAGTACAAGGTACGGTTATGTGAAATCGTACTTCGAATGAAACCATAGACGTTGTTCCTAACTTTTGAGTTGAAATATGTGAGCATACAAAAGCAAAATAAGGTACATTGCAATGAAATAGATAAAAAATGCAAACATCTGCACTGAAAATTAAAGAAAAAAATTGCAATCACAACAATGTGACACACTTTATTTCTCTATTGAACTAAATTCTCCATAACAACAACATATACCAGGTTCGTGACCATACAAGTTTCGATTGAATGCATGAAGGAATATGCCACAAGACATGGATCTTGACCAAGAAATAGAGTTGTGGAAACAACCTTTTGGAAAAATTTGAAAATAAATATTGATCAAAGAAGAATCCATATTAAGAGAAAAATCAATAGTTTTACCACAATCCATGCTATCGTGCGAGTTGAATTCTTCAATGGATGGTACAGAACAAATGTTTGATCAAAATATTTGAAAATCGTTAAGATCACTCTCTGTTTCAACATTGCATATTAGATATTTGCATGAAGTTGGATGCAGTAATTGTAATTTAAAAGCATGGTTAGATTTTATACCTCGAGGGTTTAAGAAATTAATATGAAGGAAACGAGAATCCCTCAAGAGAGAATCAACATCCTACAAGATGACATTAAAAATCAGATTCTCCAAGAAAACATTGAACTGGCCGAAATCACACATACCATCGATGTGAAAGGAACCTAACATAACCACCAACGTAGGATGAAGTGTCCTATTCACCTGAATTGAATTAAAATTTTTAAAATATCGAAAGTTAGAATGAGAAAACACAGTTAGATGCTTGTCTGAACAACTATCACCATTCCAATCGCAAGATTCATAAAAAAATAGAGGTTCATTAGATAGATCTTCAATATTACGAAAAAAATCCTCAATAACAAACATGTCATATTCTTGATCAAAAGGAGCCATACCTGAAAGTAAATCTTCAATAATCGCATCAGACTCCATCTAAAAATTCTGTAAATCTGAATCTTCCCGCGAGAACAAATATTCATCCATGAAACTTGAACAATAATCACTATACAATTCAGAAAAAAGGAAATGATTTTGATGGTGGTGATTCAAGGGTTCAACTTGATTAAATAGTGTAGGATATACAAGAGAGTTATCAAGATTCAAATATGATTCATTAATAGGAGTAGGAAGATCATCATCTAGGAAAATATTTGAAAGGAAAGTTAATACTTCTTCTGCAAATTGATCTTCTGAATTACTAATCAGTTCAGGATTGAAACACAAAAATTCAAAAGGAGGGGAACAAGGAACAAAAGGAATAATGGATTCTTCTTCAGGACAATGGAATTCCTTTTGAACGGAATCATGTGGAGAATTCGATTCAATATTTTTTCCTTGAAATCCATACTAAGAAACAAAAATTTTCATCCAAAGATTTCTAGTCCACATCCTCATCCGAAAATTCATAGCAAATATGAAGGAACCAGTCAACAAATTGTTTAAGAGATTCATTCGATTCCATTCTAAGCTAATTGATTTCATCAAGAACATATTGATATTCATACTTGAAGAAAGCATAAAGAAGCTCATTAACCGATTTCTTAAAAGAAGAACTAGAAGTAGTGGGTAACGAATAACACCATTGCTTAACACGACCATCCAATGTAAGGGTAAAACACCTCACGAGGATTTATTCAGAACAAATACCACTTGAAAAATAAAATTTAACAAGTTCAATTGCGTAATAAAGGACGATTGTTGTACCCTTTCCATCGAATTTTAGATGTGACGAGTTATGTAGAAATTCCACAGGGATTGAAAGATCTAAAGCTTCAGAAAAACACCTTGGGATTATGATTTGGGATGAAGCCATCAAGGATAATAAATTCAAACAGACTTCACAATATCATCTTGTCATATGGTCATCCTTCTAGCACCAAATTTTGACAATGTTAGATACCGCTAACATGTAAGGGGATCTACTCGATGTGAGGTCCCAATTAGACTCACACCATTTAGTGTAGGAGTCCCATCTGACTGTATGGTCCGACCACCATTGCAAAGGTTTCAAAGATGTGCCTTGGTTACAAAATGTACAAAATATATCACAAAACCTCTTTTGGGAAGCAAGTATGTATGCTTTGTGTGACGCAAATTGTAAGATTCATAGGGAACTTACATGGCTATTAAAGGGAAATAAGCCTCCAGTTAGGGAATTAATAGTACTATCCTAAGGGAGACCCAGGAATGACGAGAAAGGCTTGTTGATTACTTGAAAAATATTTCACATGATAAACAAAATTCATGAAAACATAAAAACACCTATTCAACAATATCCATATTTAATAAATGAATTAGCTAGTTAGACTTAGTATGAATTAAACCGACATATACCAAAAACATAACAAGAAATATTAGTAAGTATGAGTTTAAGGTGCTTAAATCCCTTAATCAAAACCCTGATATTGTTGTTTTAAAAGCTGATAGAGGTGGCACCGTTGTAATCATGGATAAATATGAATATAAAAGAAAGATGATGGACCGTATGTGTAACAATGGTGGTTACAAGATTCTTGCAAAAAACCCCATTAATAAGGTCTCTAATATTGTGACGACTGTTATTAAATCAAATAGCACTATGTGTTCAATTAGCCATAAAATTATTGAGAACAACCCTATCACTCCTAGGATATATGGGCTTCCCAAGATTCATAAAGAGGGTGTCCGCCTCAGACCCATTGTTAATACAATTGGTTCGCCCACTTATCTCCTAGTGAAGTATTTAGCTCGTAGGCTTAAACCTCTTGTTGGTCATTCTAATTCTTTTGTGAAGGATTCTTCCTCCTTTGTCAATGAGTTAAATAATTTAAAATCGGATCTGAATGACACTCTTTTTAGTTTTGATGTTGTCTCGCTTTATACCAACGTAAATATCAATGAGGTGGTTGAAGTGATCAATCACATCACTGATCCAGACACTGCCAAATTGGTAGAGATTTGTCTTACCTCGACCTTCTTTAGCTTTGAAGGGGAGTTATATGAGTAGACTTGAAGTGTTGCCATGGGTTCTCCACTATCTCCTGTAGCGGCCAACCTTTTTATGGAAGATTTTGAATCAAAAGCCTTGGGTTCCACTCCTTTCAAGCCTAAGATTTGGAAGCGATTTTGGATGAAACTTTCATAAACTGGTCTCATGGTCGTCAAAAGTTAGATTCTTTTCATTAACACTTGAATGATCAGTATAACTCCATTAATTTCACTATGGAAACAAAGATTGATGGTAGCCTTCCTTTTCTTGATGTAATAATCTCTAGGAATGATGATGGCCCTTTCTCTCACCAAGTATTTCAGAAGAAAACCCACACAAAACAATATCTTCACAATATATATCATCACTTTCCAACTCAAAAGGTTGGTGTTCTCAACACATTGGCCACTAGAGCTCTTAGGGTCTCGGATGATGAGCACTTGGAGGATGAAAAATCCCATCTCCTTGGAGTCTTTGAGAGGAATTGCTATAGTAAACGTCAAGTTCTTAGGGCTTTCTTAAATTCAAGCAGAGGTCCTAAACCAAAAAAAGATATTAATGAATTAGTTGGTAGTGTTCAACTGCCATTTATCCACAATACCACTAACCAAATTTCTCAGATTTTAAGGAAGCATAGGATATCTTCCTCTTTTAGACGTATGAACACCATTTGTAGTTCCCTCTGATCTGTTAAGGACCCATTGGACCCCAAGAGAATGAAAAACTTCTATTTGATCCACTGTTCCTGTGGGATTCCCTACATTGGAGAAAATTTCCGCTCTATAAATAGGAGGATTCAAGAGCATGCTGTTGATATAAGGCAATGTAGGACTCGGTCTTCAGCTCTTGCTGAACATGCTGGGAATTCTAAGCACCACTATTGTTTGGAGGAGTCCAAGGTCGTTGCTAGGGTTGAGCATTTCCATCACCGCAAATTTAGAGAAGCCGTTGAAATCGAGCAAAAATCTCATACGCTAAATAGGGATGACGGGTGGAAAATTAGAAGTTATTGGATTCTGTCTCTCTACTCATAGTATGATTCCTTTTCCTTGGTCCGTGTTTGTTTCTCTCTTAATTTTGATTCTTTTTTTTTGGTATTTTTGTGTTTATTTTATATATATATATATATATATATATATATATATATATATATATATATATATATATATATATATATATATATATATATTAGCCCTATTTGTTGGTTTATGTTTTATTTTGCTTATTACTATTATCTTTATTAATTATATATATATATGGTTTTATTAATATTTTCTTTTGTTTTCATTTGTTAGTTTTTATTTTAACCCTTGTTATATTTGTAATTTTTTTTTGTTATTTTTTATGTTGGATTAATAATATTTTATTATATGTAGTTATTATTATTTTATTAACATTCATTTTCATTAATTCTTGGTTATGTTCATGTCACTGACCCTTGTGCATCTCTGTAGTATATATAGATAGGTATTTGGATCAGCATAATCATCATTATCCTGATGATGAACTACACTAAGTAGTTCGAAACATATTGGCTCTTTAAATTATGACGTTATTTTTCGGAAGATTTTTGATAAAATAGATATGGATCACAAAAGTTTACATTATCAATGAATAGTCCTACTATATCCACAATACATGCATGAAGAAGTGATGGCTCATAGAGCTTCTGATTATAAATTAAATATTACAAGTACATTGTTACATTGGTGAAACACTAGATCCAATAGTGGAAAATGAAGCCACAACTTTCTTCTCCAAAGAATGATTTATCTCCTATGCACTACAAAAGAAGCCAAGGCGTGACTCTAAGAATCCAAAAGACCTTTACTTGAGTTGTGAGGAGCTATTTATAACAAATGAAAAATAATTATGAGTTTCCTCATGACTCTTCAACTTCTATGACCTATGGGCTTCCATACAACCTTTCATATTATATACATGATAGTTTGCATTGCACATGTGACTTCTCACATTCTACATATGTCCCTTGGTGTTAATTACATAAGAATTATTACAAAAGACAAAATACATATAAGACAATGATTATATGAGACAAAAATATTAATAGGGAAAAATGCTATCAAATTGATAAATCATTTTCTTCATCATGGATCTCATTGGTAATGTATGTATGCATGCTATGAACTCCGTAGAAATGAATTTGATCTGAATCGGAAATTTTTCTACAAATCACATCTTCACATCCAATGCTTTTTTCAATATGGTCTTGGAGATTGATTATACACTATTCCATAGCCATGACAGTTTCATGTGGGCCTTTGTTGGTGCGATGGAAAGTTTTAGATAATGTCTTTGGTGATTTCCAATCCTTCTTTCTCTGATGCTTTCTTGATTTGTTCTATGTACTACCTTACTTCTTGAAACATGATTTCCCTGCCTTTGATCTCTCTGATTGATCCTACTTAAGGAACCCCATGGTTTTGTGTTAGAGACCATAAACCATTTTGTAGTCGACTATAGGAAACAATAGTATTGGTCGATTGTTCTCCCAAACAAATAAAATTTTGCTAGTGGAGTCTCAGTTGTACTCTGTCTATCTCTATGGAAATCCTGTCCTTTCTAACGAACTATTGCAGAGAATCCAAATATTTGACATCCCATTCTTGGAGTTGATCAACAAAACTATTTGCCACTTTCAGGAGCTTCAAGACTTCTTGTGTTTTCTTATGAATACCAAAAAGGGGTGAAACTACCTCATGTAGAAGTATCATTTCATCATACAATTGTACCATGGTATCCTCCATTGGCCCTAGTTCCTCCTGTAAGGTTGACTACCATTCTGATGTGTTGAAGTTGTGTGAAGATAATTGTTGATTTTCCACAACAATATGCTCAGTTTTCTGCCTTACCGCAACCCACTCCTTCCTTAATCTTGCATTTTCATTCAAAAAATACTCTGAGTTGTCCTGTGCTACTGTAGCAAAAGAAAAAAATTATGCCATGATTTCCTGGGGTTCCTTATAGTATTGGAATTTATGACCTATTTTTGTGGATACTAATATTGGATTTTGAGGATATTTTGGAAGTATCTACACCTTCGTTTCATGATCCTCTTTTTGAGCCGATCAAACATGACATTGCACACATCCATGCCTCTATCTTAAAGTGGAGGTGTGATTCCCATTTCATCAAATGGGGGATGACCACCCATAAGAGGAGATTCGGCTGGTGAACTTGACTCATCATCTATGGGTTGGATGGTGTCATCTTCCTCCAACTCTTCCTCTATCTCCTGAGTCAATTTTTATTCCTCCAACCTCTTTGCTACTTTATCCTCTTGTGACTACCTTTGTTTTTCTTCTTCTATTCTTCTTCTCTCCTCTTCTTCTTCCTGCTAGTTCCTGAGCATCTCTTCTTACTTCCTCTTCTCCTCTTATTCTTGTTGCATTTATGCCTCCAATTCTCTCCTTTCCTATCATCTTGGATATTCAAAGGATCATCCTTCCACTTCATGATACTTTCTCTTGTCAAATCATGCTTGATAATTTTCCCGGGAGATGAACTCTTTGCTTGAGGATTTGATTGTGATGCCTCTTGAGGTGTGCTCATGTGATCAAGAAAGAGAGAGAGAGAACATTAAGGGCACAAGGTATGGTGATGAAGCTCGAATAAAAATCCTTTAGGCCTTCAAGGTGCGTGTATGCGCTCAGTATGACTATGAGGGTGTAAGGGTGCACTCTAAAGATATGAAGGGTTCAAGCTTTAGGGCTTCATGCCTTCGAGGTGGGCTCATGTGCTCATGAGGACAAGGAGAGTGCAATGGTGCATGTTGAAGAGATGAAAGTGGAAAAATATCATGTGTTCGAGGTGTGCTCATGTGCTCAAAAGGGGGGTGGGGGGGAATTCTTCGTGACGAATGGATGCACTCTTGAGGGAAACTTGTCTTTTTAGGGTACAATTCTTTGAATTATTTGGGCTTCGGGTTCTGAAAATACTCAATCTTGGAGAGGCTCGAGGAAAGTTTCAACAACAATAAATAATGATGGAAATGTAAAGAGGAAATATCTACAAGTTTTTATGGATTATGTTGCAATCATCACTGCAATATGAAGAGTTGAGGAATATACAGTCACAAGATATGATAATAGTTTGACACTTGTAGAAGAAAGAACGAACTAAAATGCGAGTCAATAAACTAAATGGAAAATAAATGCCAACAAGGAAAGAAATATTGATAGCAAAAACATGCAAGAAAACCAACATAATTGACATGAGAAACTTACTTGGAATGATGATCGACAAAGAGCTTCTTGATCCAAATATTTGAAGCTAACCAACATGAGAATTATTATGAGAAATAATGATTAACTGGGTTGATTATAAAATAGATTACATGAAAATACATTCCATGCATGCTCACCACTTTTCAACGAGTGAATGGGTTAGTTAAAGAAGTGGAGAAGGGCTCCTATTTTCTAGGAGTGCGACCACATGCAATAAGAAAGTGCACGCATGAGTTCTAGAAGGGCACATGTCTTCACGTCGAAGGAATGCACTCAAGGATTGCACACCTGCTGATCATGAAGGAGAGTGATACACTATGGCACAATTTTTCAGCCTGAAGGAGTGCACTCAACAAGATAGTGACTCTTCATGATTTTGGAGTGCGATTCTACTTTAAAAGTGTGTTTTCTTGCTTTTGTTCACTTTTATGTTCTTTTATGTGCTTTTGTGTGGCGAATAAGGATAATATATTAGTCAAGAAAATATATGACTTCACCTATCCTTAGACAAGATAACACAAACGCTTCCTAAGGTTAGGTGATGTTACCTTGAGGGGTCCTAACCCAGGTTCAGAGTGTTCTATGTAACCAACAAAACCCTCCAATTACTAGCCCTTTCGGTAGTGATTTTCCTGCGCAGACCAAAGTCTCACCCGAAACAGTATGGAGGAGCGCTGGAACCAGGTTTTCACACCCTGAGGGAATGTATGATGTGAACCTTAACCCTACTTATCAGATCTGATGCTTATCGTGCTACGCAAGACTTCACAGAAACCCAAATCTAATTGCAAATAAAACCCTTAACTTAAATACAGATATGTGTAAAACATATTATTATAATTCAGTCAGATCTAGCTTATCAAAGAAGAAATAACACTTTCACAATCACATAGATAGGTCTTCTGTAAAAGCTTTAACACAAATACAACATTTGCACGAATACAAAGATATTTAACACATAATTAACTCAGATAAATGCACATTCAACCAGGAACATAAACAAATCTATAACTTGTAGTAATCAACAGATAATTAAACCAACATATTCATGCATAAATATAGAAATAAAAATGGAACAAATTTCTCCAAATATTCTTCTTTATTAATACATCTTCAATTTAGTACAATCCTTTCTCCCTGCACACATAGTAGTAGGGTCCTTGCAAAAAACTCAAGACTCCAGTCTCTGCGCACATAGCTAGCAAGAGCCTTTCTACCCAGACCGAACACAGACTTGCCCAAAAATTAGATCAAAGAATTTATCATCAGAGAAACATAACATATCCTTACTCAAGTCAACTCTTACATATTTATATGACTCAGATGCACATATACCATGGTCTCAACCATGGTTTGAGACTCATGGTTTCCCTTTTCACCCATTACAATCATTAAGGATCTTTGACCCACCCCAAATCCCTTTTACTTCTATGCGTAGCGCGTATTGAAAAAATTTAACCAAAATTGTACCAAAAAACTTGACCCTAGGGGACCTTATTCCAATAGGCCCCCAGCACAAAAAAGTGACTCGTCCCAAGTCACTTTGGTCTAGGTTCCTGCATATTGTCTTTCAACTCCTAAATGGAAGCTTTGAGTTGTTGAATGAATTTTGTACTCTGTGCTGCGATGCTTTGCATTTCTTCAACCGGTTTCTCTATCGTTGGTCCCCCGGCCACTAAGCTGATGATTATATGAGTATTTTGCAGGCCTTTGAGGGAACCATCAATGCTTTGGGAGAGTTGCAAGGTCTTCTCAGCCCAAGGCTGCATTCAATTTCTGAGTAACTACTCCCATTGGTGCAGTGTATTGATTCCTTCCTGAATGGTTTGACTTTCTTGTAGTCGGGCTAATCTTTGGGTTGACACCAGGGGTTGCGCGATGACTAGAATATCGTTGAAATGCTTCTCCTTGGCCCATATATATGTCTTCAGTTGTTGTATGATGGGGTCATCCTAGATGAAGGTCCAAATTCCCATGGCCTCCTCTAACAATTTGCTGCAAGTGTCCACAAAATAAGTGATGATGGCAGTTGATTCCTGAACTACTACGACGCGCTACGCATGAACTTCTAGAGGCGTCTGAGGCTGCAAATTCGTCTACAAATCTGCTATCTTCTTCCAAGCTCTGCACACACTGTTGCTACTTCTAACCATGATTTTTTTAGTGCAATTACTAAACTTTTCAATTTGACGGTGGGTGTTGCAGTAGTTGGCATATTGATTTCGCGGAGGCCAAAGAAAAACTGATCAGACATGGATTTCAAATTAGCGAGCTGGATTTCAATGGCAAGACGTGCATCCTTTGCTATCTTATATCCCTTATGCATTGTTTCAGCTTGCTGTTGAGCCTCCTTGGTGACCCACAACGCCTTGTACTCAATGTACTACAACTCATCTATGATCATCGTATGCATGGCATGTAACTTGTCGTTGGGAAATATGGCCAAGTAAACTCCCACCTCTTGTTGAGCCTGGATGGATGTGCGTAAGGCCAAATCGTCAAGATGAAGGGTAGGTTCTGGGATTTGGAACATTCTACTGTCTAAGGGAGATACCAAGACAACGCTAAGTGGTAGCAAGCTCACTTATCCCACGCTCGCTTGTTGCACGCTTGCTTGTATCATGCTCGCTTGCACTCTGAGAGGCTGGATTCCTTGTTAAACATCATCAAGGATCTTCTCAGCCAAGAAGAAGCCACAGACTAAAGGGGAAACTAAAGAAAACTCAAATCAAACAAACAGGGGTGATTAATATAGAAGATGAGGAAACATCCATTGAAGAAGATGATGAAGAGGATTTTAATGAAGGAACCCCTGAAATTGACCCTGCTCAACAAGAAATTTATGACTATGTGGAAACTTTGGAAAGGAGAGCTTCAGAAAGCAAAGAGAGAACCCCTAGTCCTCCACTGTCTGAAATATATGTATTAAGAAGGGATAGGTATGAGTTGGAAATACTTAATAGACACATCAAAAATGAGAATGAAATTCTCAAAGATCAAGTCAAGCTCAAAACTAATATGAACTCAACCTTATCCCTACATATAGACAAAGTGGAAAGGACCAATGAAAAGTTGAAGCAAAGGAACAAGAAGCTAATCAGGGCACTTACCAACCTAAGGTTCAAACTTGTTATCAGAAAACCCAGAAGATATTTAGCTTCCAGACAAAGGAGAAGGAGAGGATTAGATGTTCTTACAGAAGCCTCTGAGTTCATAGGATAATTTGCATGAGGACATGCAAGGAGACAGCAGTGGGGGTATGTTGAGCCTCAAAATTGTGCTTTCTTTCATCTTACTTTACCTCATTTTCCTTTGTCCATTGCTATCCTAGACCCAATTGATCAATGAATTTAGTTAAAATTACTTTTAGAATGATTAACATGACTGACTTGCTAAGTTTTATGATTTTTGCCATTGTAATGCATTTTGACCGGAACTAGCTGCAGAATGCAGACATTCCGTAGCTAACCGACGATGAATAAAACATTTATACCATCATAAGATCTTCTATTCTAGGACTAGTTCCTAACTCTATTCTGCAATTTAATTGAATGTCACAAAACCTTACTCAAGAGTTATTGATTTCTTTTCAAAGTAGTCTTTTGAGGGAGGGCTCTGTTTATGAAGTGATAAGGAAATTGCAGAGGTACTTCAGGCCTTAAAATGATATTGTCTTCTGTTCATGTAGTTATGAAGCAATTATAGATTTTAGAACAAGAAGAGGTTTGTGAATAATGAAGGCTGTTTTGTTAAGTTTAACAACTAAAGTAATCTAATGTGCAGTGAATGACAGTCTGAATGTGAAGTGCAAATGCAATGAGTTGAACTAAAACTGAACTTAAAATTTCACTAATCTAAAACAATGTTGAACTACAAGTCATTATCAAACTCAAAATAGAACAACTGAGCATGAGTTAAGTGCAATTAAACTCCGGAGTATCCTAACTATGCTATCATGCATTATTCTATGGAATTATACAGTCTGTTTGTCCAGCATGATTGGTATTTTGGAAGAGTTCCTTCTTTTGGAAGAGTTTTTAGAACAATCCTGACTGTGTAATTGAGTGCAAATGCAAGCATAAAGACTGAAAGCAATGAAAAACTAAGATATCATAGCCATCTCCCACTTGTCATTATGATATTTTGGACAAGCGTATAAGAGCAAGAACAGTGATGGTACTTAGTGAAAACACACAACTAAAACGTTCAAGATCACAATCATGCTTAAGACAGTATAAATATTTCTTGGAAGAGTTTCTTCTTGTGGAAGAGTATTGAGCATAAGTATAACTGTGATGGTGAATAAAAGAGATTACAATTAAATCCTACAATACTATAGCCATTTCCCATTCATCATTATAATCTTTTGGAAGAGCTTCTTCTTGTGGAAGAGTTAGAATGAATATAACTATAGTAGCTAATGAAAACAACTGCAAATTCAACTTCAAAAACGTAAAGGCAGCTAGAATACTTATCTAAATTACGCAAATAAATCCGTGCAAGAGGCAGGGGCCCTCTACCACCTGACGGAATCTAACTCCAAATCAAATCAATGCTTTCAAAACAACATTGTCTGCTTCATTAAAAGTGAAATAACTTGAACAGAGCACTCTGCGTCTTCAGAAATGTAGCACAAAATCCAAGCAAAATCTAGAACAAAATCTAGCCTAGCTCTCGGTTTCCCAAGTGTTTATATAACAAATGTAAATAACAAGACTTGCAACAATTTCAGGAACACTGTCTTTCCTTATCGGAATCACATTAGGACTCTTGAAGTGGCTGCGTAAAAGGGAAAAAGACATCTGGACTGAGACAGTCCTAATAGAAGTTTGCCTTCCTAAATGTGTTCCCACGTTCCAAAACCATACCCAGAATTCGTTTCTTCCTTCATGGTGAGCAACGAACCATGTAGACATGACGTGGAATATGCCCATATGAGGTTTTTCTTGAGAGGCCACCTGGAACATACTCAAACGTGAAGACAACTGCAGAATCGCCGGTTAGCTACGGAATGTCTGCATTCTGCAGCTAGTTCCGGTCAAAATGCATTACAATGGAAAAAATCATAAAACTTAGCAAGTCAGTCATGTAAATCATTCTAAAAGTAATTATAACTAAATTCATTGATCAATTGGGTCTGGAATAGCAATGGAAAAAGGAAAATGAGGTAAAATGGAATGAAAGAAACCACAATTTTGAGGCTCAACATACCCCCACTGCTGACTCCTTGCATGTCCTCATGCAAATTATCCTATGAACTCAGAGGCTTCTGCAAGAACATCTAATCCTATCCTTCTCCTTTGTCTGGAAGCTAAAGATCTTCTGGGTTTTCTGATAACAAGTTTGAACCTTAGGTTGGTAAGTGCCCTGATTAGCTTTTTGTTCCTCTTCTTCAACTTGTCATTGGTCTTTTCCACTTTGTCTATATGTAGGGATAAGGTTGAGTTCATATTAGTTTTGAGCTTGACTTGATCCTTGAGAATTTCATTCTCATTTTTTATGTGTCTATTAAGTATTTCCAACTCATATCTATCCCTTCTTAATACATCTATTTCAGACAGTGGAGGACTAGGGGTTCTCTCCTTACTTTCTGAAGCTCTCCTTTCCAAAGTTTCCACATAGTCATAAATTTCTTGTTGAGCAGGGTCAATTTCAGGGGTTCCTTCATTAAAATCCTCTTCATCATCTTCTTCAATGGATGTTTCCTCATCTTCTATATTAATCACCCCTGTTTGTTTGATTTGAGTTTTCTTTAGTTTCCCCTTTAGTCTGTGGCTTCTTCTTGGCTGAGAAGATCCCTCTCCTTTCTCCATGGCATATTTCCTGATTACCTTTTCTTTCTTAAGTTGTCTCTTGATTTGAGTCAACTTCTCTGAGATGATTTCCTCACTACTTTCTTGGACTGTTTTGTCGATTTCAACTTTTGAGGCTCTCCATTTTCTACTTCTCCTTGTAGGCTGTGGTTCCGGTGAGGGTTCTTTTGGCTCTTCAAAATGATTTCTTATCAAGAAATTTTCCCATGTATCATTTGTTTTGGCTAAATGATGTTCAACCAAAATTTTAACCAAACCATGATGATATAAAGTTGTCTCTAAAAATTGAACCCTTCTTTGAACACAGGAAGCCATCTTTTTCAAACTTTGAAGTAAGAAATAAGGTAGGTTTAAGTCTTCCCCCAGAAAATTCATTATCAGTCTAATGTGGTAGACATAAAATGTGCCATATCTACCCTCACATGTAATAAATTTTTGCAGAAGAAGTAGTATGTTTTTCCATTTATTTTTCAATGCAGAACTTGGAATTCCTTTCTTAAATACAGTGACATCCATACCTGGTGATTTTAGAATTTGCTTCCAGGATTCATTGTGGAATTCTCTGTTTTTGAACCATCTCTCTCCATTTCTGAGCAACCCTGTAGCCTCTGCAATGAAAACTTCAGTGACGGTAAATTTGACATCTCCCACTTCAACTTCAGTTCCTTGAAATGATCTTGCAAATGTTTTAGTGACTTCCTTGTGGAAGCCATTAAATTTCTCCAAAAATTGAAGCCATCCTATCTGTTGCAACATTTCTTTACATTGAGGGTAGCCTTCTAAGTATTTTGAACCCACTGGTTCAGTTCTTACAATAAAACCCATTATTGCTTCTTCAATGTTTAGATTAACACTCTTCTACCCACAGAAACAATAACTTTCACCTTTGAATTAAAATGGCTTCAAGTTCTAAATGATAATGGCTTCAAATTTCGGAATGATATACCTCTGGTTGATAGTGACAACAACTTCAAACTTCGGAATGATATACCTCTGATTGACAGTGACAACAGCTTCAAATTTCGGACTGATATGCCTCTGGTTGACAATGAAAACAGCTTCAAACTTCGAGCTGATATGCCTTTGTTTCTCAATGACAAATGGCTTCAAATTCCCACACTGCTATACCTCTATCTCTCGGTGGCAAATAGCTTCAAATTCCCATACTGTTATATCTCTGTCTCTTGGTAACAAATGACTTCAAATTCTTCACTGTTATACCTCTGTCTCCCGGTGACAAATGACTTCAAATTCTTCATTGCTATACCTCTGCGTTTACAGTGATAATGCTCAATCTCTGCCCACAGTGATACTTTGTCTACCCACGGTAACAAATGGCTTCAAATTCTCACGCTGCTATACCTCTGCGTTTACCCTTTTGCTCTGCTCTCAGTGGTAAGGATATCTCTGTTTGCGGAATGAAGTGCCGGCTACAGAATGGAGTGATGGAAGTAGTCACGGAATGAGGTAATGGAGTGAGGTGGAGGGAACGAATTAATGATTGAAAAGACGGCGGAGATTTTTGCAACGGAAAAGAGAATCATCATTGAATGATTTGGTTGGGTTATGTGAAGAATTCAAACACTTCGGCCATTTGAACCGCTTAAATGATATCGGACATGAAATTTGAAATGAGAGATTTAATCCAAAGTTTGTGGAGGGTTTATTGGTCATGATCAATAAAAATAATTAAAACAACCTTTTCGAACAATTCATAACTAAAACTATGCTAAACTTTATGAAATGCCATTATAATCTAAACTTGTTACCTCTGCTTTTAATTTGATTTTTGTAGTCTTTGTCTTCTTTGTTCACCTTTGGAAGAGTCTTCATAATTCTTCTTGATGCTTCTTATTCATGGATACACTGGATCATTTTGTTGCAATTCTAATGTCTGATGGTTGGTGTCTTCAAGATTTGTAGCTGCAGAATGACTGTCTGGCTACAGAAAGGCTGATCAGCTCCAGAATGTCTGTTAAACTGCAGAATGTTCCTGTAGAGCATTTTAATCATGGAATGGAGTGGTTTGGGGATATAAGTGAAATGTTACATGGTATGAATGAAGATGGATGATGTGTTATGATATGTATGAAGTGGATGGTGAAATGAAATGGATTCAGTTTATGAAATGGAGTGAAAGAACATAAGAACTGCCCTGCAATCCATGACATGTTTTATTCATTTACAGCAAGACATCAATCTTCAAATTTTGACATGAAAATGAGATGGATGGAGTATGGAATGAGATGAATGAAACATGGAATGAAGTAGAATATGATTGAATGAATGAAATGGAGTATGGATGGATAAGTGAATGGAGTGAAATGAAATGAGATGGATCATAAGCACTATGGATCTGAACTTATGATTTTGGTACAGCTGCTTGTGAAAACAAAATGGAAAAGTTAGAGTGTCAGAGAGACTCTGATTTTCACCCTATCTTTTCTGCATAAACATGCCAATCAATGATTGGTTTTCATGTTTATACCTTTATTTATTTTTATTTATTTATTTATTTATTTTTTTTCAAAAGATAAATACTTCAGAAAATTTAATCAAGTTGATGAAGAAGAAAAATTCTTCTTCATTAACTTCACATCACTGCATTCTTGGAACTTCTTGACAAATTCTTCTCTTGATAGTGGTTTGTGATACAACTTCAATCTATGACCATTCACAAGAAAAGTGACCTCTTATTCATCTATAGTTCTGATTTTTACTGCCCCATTATAAAAAATTTCAACAATTTCATATAGCCCAAGCCAATGTGTCTGAAATTTCCCTTGAAAATCCTTGAATTTTGAATCAAACAAGAGAGCCCAGTCACCTTCTTTGAATTTCTTCTCTTTGATGTACTTGTCATGCCATCTAGCCCTTTGTTGTTGGACTAGACTTGTTTTCTGAACTACATCTTGTCTGATCTCATCCAATTCATTAATTTGCTCCAGTCTATGCTTTTGTGCCTCCGTTAAATCAAGTCCTAGCTGAACTGCCATTTTGAAGGTTTGAATTTGGAACTCTATGGGAAACAAAACTTGCTTTCCATAAACAAGCTCATAAGGAGTGTGGCCTATTGTGTTTCTCCATGTAGTTCTATAGGCCCACAAGGCTTCAGGAAGCCTATCTACCTAATCTCTTCTATGTAAATGAACAGTATTTGTTAGGATTCCTTCAAATGACCTTATTAGTAGATTCCACTTAACCGTTTTCTTGTGGATGATAAGGAGTAGATTTTCTATGTCTGATTTTGTACTTCTCCATCATTTGCTCCACTAGCCTTGATGTAAATTGAGCTCCTTGATCTGTAACAATTTCCCTTGGGACACCAAAACGAGTAAAAATATCCTCAAAAAGAAAAGTAACTACAAATGCTTCATTAGCAACAAGTAATGGCTTGGCTTCTACCCATTTGGTAACATAATCAGTGCAAACTAATATATATCTCTTTTGTCTTGATGGAGGACTAATAGGTCCTACAAAATCCAAAGCCCATTTTTCAAAAGGTTCAATATGTACCTGAGTTTGTAATGGCATCTCACCTGAAGGAGAAGGTTTCCCTACCCTTTGGCAACTGTCACACCTTTTGACATATTCTTTAGCATCTTTAAACAAGGATGGCCAATAATATCCTAAATTAAGGATCTTATAGGCTGTCCTCTTATCTGCAAAGTGTCCGCCACAAGGTTCATCATGACATGCCTTGAGAATCTCAGACATCTCATCTTCACGAACACACCTTCTAATGATCAAATCTGGACCTGTCTTGTACAACTCATTAGCAACCCATGAATATTTTGCACTATCATTAATGATTTTTCTTTTATCCCTTGCATTCATAATCGAAGGAAATTTTCCTAAAACTAAATAATTAGCAATATCAGCAAACCATGGAGTTTGAGTAGAGATTGCAAAAAGATATTCATCGGGAAATTGATCTTCAACCGGAGTGTCATCTTTGATATTTTGGAGTCTAGATAGGAAATCAGCTACTGTGTTTTGTTTTCCAAGCCTATCTAGAATAGTAATGTTGAATTCTTGTAAGAGCAATAACCATCTTATAACTCTGCCATTAGTGATTGATTTGTTCATTAAGTATCTAATTGCAGAATGATCAGTGTGAAAAAAAGTTTCATAGCCTGTTATATAGTGTCTAAATTTGTTTATGGCATGAACAACGGCTAAAAACTCTTTTTCAGTTACAGTATAGTTTAACTCTGCAGGAGTCAAATTTTTACTGGTATAATAGATGGCATAGGGAATTAAATCTTTTTGTCCCAATACTGCTCCTAGAGCTGTATCGGAAGCATCTGTCGAGATATGAAAAGGTAACTTCCAGTTAGGTCCCCTTAATATAGTTGCTTCAGAAATTTTGGTTTTCAGGGTTTCAAAAGCTAACTGGCAATCAGAAGTCCACTTGAATTCACAATCTTTGGTCAGTAATTTGAAGAGTGGAGATGCTATCTTGGTGAAGTTTTCTATAAATCTCTGATAATACCTTGTAAATCCTAGAAAACTTCTAACATCTTTTTGACAACTTGGAATGGATAGGTTAGAAATGGCTTCAACTTTTGCCTCATCAACTCTAATCCCATCCCCTAAAATGTGGTGCCCTAAAACAATACCTTCAGTAAACATCATAAAAAAAATTTCATGACTAAGTGAAAGGTTTGCTTCTTGACATCTTTTTAAGACTTTTTCCAAGTTTTCTAAAGCCTCTTCAAATGTGTCCCCATAAACTGTGAAATCATCCATGTACACCTCTACACAGTCATGTATTAGATCAGAAAAAATTCCTAATACTGCCCTTTGGAATGTTGCGGGTGCATTGCATAATCCAAATGGAAATACTCGGTAGGCATAGGTACCCCAGGGACAAGTAAATGTGGTTTTATCTTGGTCGTCAAGTGCTACTTGGATTTGATTGTAACCACTAAACCCATCTAGGAATGAAAAGTACTTTTTGCCAGCTAATGTATCTAATACTTGATCTATGAAAGGTAAGGGAAAATGGTCTTTAAGAGTAGCTTTATTCGGTTCTCGGTAGTCAACACACACCCTCCATTTTCCATTTTTCTTAGGCACAATCACTAAAGGAGAAACCCACTGACTATCTGAAATAGGATAGATGAAGTTAACATTTAACAATTTTTGTAATTCTTCCTTGACAATTTCCATAAGATTTGGATTCATCCGTCTTTGAGGCTGTCTGATTGGTTTGCAATTTGCCTCTATATAGATGTGATGAGTACAAGTCTTGGGACTTATCCCTTTCATGTCAGTGTATTCCCATGCATATGCGGAAGAATGTCTCTGTAATACTTTGACTAACTCTTCTTGTTGAGATTTTTCTAGGTTTTTGTTTATGTTCAAGGTTTTGCCTGGAAAAATTTCACTTGTAGAGCTGCCAAATTTGTCCATAGAATAAAGAGACATCTGCCTAGATGACAAAAACTCAATATTGGATCCCTCTTGAAATGATTCATGTTTGTGTTCTGGAGAGGATTCAAAGTTTTCTAGAGTATTCAAAATTTGATTATCTTCACTAATTTCTGAAATTGTGAAGAGTGGTTGTAAATCTTCTTCATCCTCTATCCATTTAGTGTCATCTAGATCTGTAATTGTCCTAGCTGGAGGATATAAAGTGAATCTCTTAGTTGAACTACCATCAGAAATATACATATCACCGGACCTACAACTAATAAAAGCATCAGCTGTAGCCAACCAAGGTCTTCCTAGTATAACAGGATGGCCTCCTAGATTATTCTTAGGAGTTAGGATCATGAAATCCACGGGGTACTCCCAAGAATCTAGGGACACTGGAATGTCTTCTATTACCCCATCTGGTTTGATCACAGATCTATCTGCTAATTGTAATAGTGTGGGTGTAAAGAGAAGATTAGGAAGTTTCGGTTTGTCCATGATTTGTCTACTCATGATATTTATTGCTGCTCCTAAGTCAATGAGTGTGTTTTGAATTTCAATTCCATTGATGTGAATTTTGACAACTGGATTTCCTGGGTCAAGATACTTTGGAATAACAATCTTGCCCATCATAATGTCTGCTATTTGTCCTACCAGTTGAATTTTCTTTGTTTCTCTTATTCTTTTTCTTGTTGTCTTCATACTCAACTCCTTTATTATTTTGGCTAAAATTGGGATTTCTTTGATGGCTTGTAATAATGGAATTTTAATGCAAACATTTCTCAGCTCATCTAAGAAATCATAATTAGGCACCATGATTTGTTTTTCTACACCTCTATCAATTTGTAATCTTTCCGGAAAGGGAGGTATAGAAGTAGATGTGGATGGTTGCTCTAATACAGGAGTTGGATTTATTGGATCTTTTTGTTTTAGTTTTTCAATGTTTGGGTCTTGAAAGAATGTGTCTTCCTCAAGACTTTTATTCACCCATAGAGAGTCTTCCTCGGAATTATCTTGTTCTTGTACGATCACAGAAGGTTTCCTCTTTTCAAGTATCTTTCCAGACCTAAGTTGAACATCACTAAGGTCTAGAGGAGTAATTAAATAAGTTGGAAACTGTTGGCCTTCTATCATGTATGTATTCTGAGGGTTCTTATTATTGGGGTTTGGTATGGGTTGAGCCGGCAATTGATTTGATTTTTGAGGGAATGGTAATGGAAGTGGTTGATTTTGATGTGATTGGTTCTGATGATGTTGTTGAGGATTTTGTTGAAAATTTTGTTGAGGATTTTGAGGATAAAAATGTGGGTATGGTGGATAGGATGGTGGATACTGATAGTATGGAGAGTATCTTCCATAGGGACTTTGTGTTCCTTGTGCCCAAGATTGAGATTGATTTTGAAATTGGGGCCAAGGTTGCTGCCAAAAATTCCAAGGTGGAGGTTGATTATACATTTGATCATGGAATCCTTGTGTTTGAGGTCCCTGCCAAGGTCTTCTAGATACAAAATTGAGAGACTCTGTGGAATCTGTAGGAGTTTCCTCCTGAAAGACAGCCTTGAGACCAGGAAGAGAAGGAAAATTCTTGGTCTCATGTTTCTCAGAACAAATGACAAAGTTTTCTACAACTTTTACATCCAAAGGACACTCTCTCAAGGCATGTTTATTTCTACATTTGGGACAAAATATTGCCAAGGCATCAGATTCAACCTTTTGCTTGTTTTGTATCTTGAGGGTGTCTATTTTTTCACTAAGACTCCCTAAGATTTCAAATTTAAAATCATCAAGCATGTGACCTATTTTTGATCTACTTACTGTCCCAGAAGCAGACTTACTTGCCCTTGCAAGAGCAGGATCTCTTGGACCTTTGACAATTTTAGATTTCCCTCTTGAAAGGTTGATACATAGCTCAGATATTTCAGGTAATGTGAGTTCTGATATATCCCCTTTTCCCATCATGTTAAGGATATCCAACCATTCATCCCTAATTGTTTTCAACAAAAGATCTTTTAAGGTGTCTTGATCTAGGTTTTCCATTTTTTCCCTTTTGATGTTGTAATTAAATCTCTCCAATAAATCTTCCAAATTTTCATCTTCTTTTTGTAACATCTTGAACACTTCTTCCTTATGATTAACTGGCATACAATAATCCAAATATCTCTATAGAAATGCTTGTTTCATGTCTTCCCATGCTCTAATGGAACTACTGATTAGACTCATAAACCACTTCAATGCTGCTCCCTTCAAAGTTGAAGGAAATAATTTCAGTTTTTGAGCATCTTGTAAGTAGTCATAATTTCTACACAGCACTTCAAATTCGAATAAGAAAGTTTCAGGATCTTCAGTTTTAAGTCCATAGAAGTTTGGAAGGACAGAGGGTGAAATGTTTTTCATGGTTGTATTAGTTTCTTCATCAATTATAGGGAACCCAAAAGAGCTTCCTATTCTACCTCTTCCTCCATCTGCACCTCTACCTCCTTCTCCTCTACCTCTACCTCTACCTCCAAATAGTGTGTTTTCTCCATTAAAAACTCCTCCTCCTCCTTCTTCTGCCATGGTTGACTCTCCTGTGGAAGTGGAAAAGTTTGTGTCCCTAACAAGAGTTTTTAAATCTTCTTCTATGGCAGGTTCAGTGGATGAAGTGGAAGGTTTCTCTAATGGGATATCTGATTTCAGGTCTTCTAGAAGTCCAGGATCAGTAAAGGATGGAAGATGGGTTTGAATTGAAGGTGTACTAACTCTGGATCTAGATGAAACAAGTGGTGTTCTAGAAATCAAACTTCTGCCTCTGCTGCTTATAAATCTTCCCCTTGAATCTCTCTCCCTACGTATATAATTGTTTTTGGATGCTAAGAAACAAAGGTTACCTAGTTTTCACTTCCCCGGCAACGGCGCCAAAATGTTTGGTCTCAATCTAGTCTCCTAAACTGAGCTCATTTAATTGTCAACCAGGGTTGGTAAACTGCTGAAGTGAAGTCTACTGTATGTACCTAGGTGTTTGTTTCTTAATGCGTTGTGTGTAGTGTTTTGTGATGTTTTTGGTCTTTTGTGATGATTTATGATGTTTTTGGTCTTTTGGTGGTTTTATGTTCACAAGAAAGATGACTAGAAAGCTAATGGAAAGGAGCTGGTGATTAAAAACGGAGTGAAGCCTAATTGGTTGATGACAAATGACAAATGCAAGTGCAAACACTGAAACAGAATCAAATCTAAACTATGATTAAGCAAAAACAAAGCTTGATAATGAATTTTAAACAAATGATTCAAAACATAAACTCAACTTGAGAAATGATCAACTAAATATGCAAATCCTCCTAACTAAATAGTTTAAACAACTAACTTATAATGATGCAACATTTCATCCTTGATTAGAGATTTGTTGAGGCAAATTTGGAATAAAACATTTATACCATCATAAGATATTCTATTCTAGGACTAGTTCCTAACTCTATTCTGCAATTTAATTGAATGTCACAAAACCTTACTCAAGAGTTATTGATTTCTTTTCAAAGTAGTCTTTTGAGGGAGGGCTCTGTTTATGAAGTGATAAGGAAATTGCAGAGGTACTTCAGGCCTTAAAATGATATTGTCTTCTGTTCATGTAGTTATGAAGCAATTATAGATTTTAGAACAAGAAGAGGCTTGTGAATAAAAAAGGCTGTTTTGTTAAGTTTAACAACTGAAGTAATCTAATGTGCAGTGAATGACAGTCTGAATGTGAAGTGCAAATGCAATGAGTTGAACTAAAACTGAACTTAAAATGTCACTAATATAAAACAATGCTGAACTACAAGTCATTATCAAACTCAAAATAGAACAACTGAGCATGAGTTAAGTGCAATTAAACTCCGGAGTATCCTAACTATGCTATCATGCATTATTCTATGGAATTATACAGTCTATTTGTCCATCATGATTGGTATTTTGGAAGAGTTCCTTCTTTTGGAAGAGTTTTTAGAACAATCCTGACTGTGTAATTGAGTGCAAATGCAAGCATAAAGACTGAAAGCAATGAAAAACTAAGATATCATAGCCATCTCCCACTCGTCATTATGATATTTTGGACAAGTGTTTAAGAGCAAGAACAACGATGGTACTTAGTGAAAACACACAACTAAAATGTTCAAGATCACAATCATGCTTAAGACAATATAAAGATTTCTTGGAAGAATTTCTTCTTGTGGAAGAGTATTGAGCATAAGTATAACTGTGATGGTGAATAAAAGAGATTACAATTAAATCCTACAATACTATAGCCATTTCCCATTCATCATTATAATATTTTGGAAGAGCTTCTTCTTGTGGAAGAGTTAGAATGAGTATAACTATAGTAGCTAATGAAAACAACTACAAATTCAACTTCAAAAACGTAAAGGTAGCTAGAATACTTATCTAAATTACGCAAATAAATCCGTGCAAGAGGCAGGGGCCCTCTACCACCTGACGGAATCTAACTCCAAATCAAATCAACGCTTTCAAAAAAACACTGTCTGCTTCATTAAAAGTGAAATAACTTGAACAGAGCACTCTGCGTCTTCAGAAATGTAGCACAAAATCCAAGCAAAATCTAGAACAAAATCTAGCCTAGCTCTCGGTTTCCCAAGTGTTTATATAACAAATGTAAATAACAAGACTTGCAACAATTTCAGGAACATTGTCTTTCCTTATCGGAATCACATTAGGACTCTTGAAGTGGCTGCGTAAAAAGGAAAAATACATCTGGACTGAGACAGTCCTAATAGAAGTCTGCCTTCCTAAATGTGTTCCCACGTTCCAAAACCATACCCAGAATTCGTTTCTTCCTTCATGGTGAGCAACGAACCATGTAGACATGACGTGGAATATGCCCATATGCGGTTTTTCTTGAGAGGCCACCTGTAACATACTCAAACATGAAGACAGCTGCAGAATCGCCGGTTAGCTACGGAATGTCTGCATTCTGCAGCTAGTTCCGGTCAAAATGCATTACAATGACAAAAATCATAAAACTTAGCAAGTCAGTCATGTTAATCATTCTAAAAGTAATTTTAACTAAATTCATTGATCAATTGGGTCTAGGATAGCAATGGACAAAGGAAAATGAGGTAAAGTAAGATGAAAGAAAGCACAATTTTGAGGCTCAACAGGTGCATCGACACTATCTCCATCCTTATCTTCCATGTCATCGTCACTGTGCAGGTTAACTGTCTCCATCATAGTCATTGGCTCTTGGTCCTACTATGCATCCTTTAGTTGGTATGTCGGCGTGCAAAATTTTGAAGGAGTCTTAGGCAATGATGATGATGATGCACCACCAGCTGTACTTGCTTATAATGATAAGGGGGGCCACTTTTTCATAGTGCACGCAAGTTCATCCTCTGTAACCATATATGGAAGATCATACTAGATGCCTGCCATGTCCCTCTTCTAGTGTACATGCACATTGTGAAACGTGGCCTTGAAGTATGCAAATTTTTTATACTGCTCATACAACGTAAGTGAAAGTTGTGGCTTGGACTTCACCACTTGAAACACCTCTGTATCAAATAGAACCCATAATATATTAGTTTTTGTCACACTGGAAGGAAGTTCTGAGTTCCACAATGATGCATATTTTGCATTATCATAGAGATCTGGCTCAATCTCTAGTAACTGGGACTGCATCGGTGGTCTCCAACCAATCAACATGACCATCAGCAATAACTAAGGATAATAAAGATTATTTCCATCCCCTTTCACTTCTCGACCATTCTCTAAAAAGTCATTACAGAGGTACTTTTCCTAATTGTACTTCATCCCTTTCACACACTATCTAGATAATTTAATCATGGGCACAGGTACTTATTTTGCGTGACACTTCCTCATCATGTTTCATTCGAAAATTAGGGTAGAAAATTTAACCGTCGAAGAATTAATATCTTGGACTAAAATTCCTCTAGCATTCCTGTTCACCCCATATTCCTTCTTAACGTCTTCGGTGACCTTTTTCTCCTATCCCTTCCCTCCGAAGGTTGCCCTTGGATCCCCTCCTTGGTAAGGAAACTATGTCTTCAATCAAGATGGGTTCTCCTAGCCACAAACAATTACCATATACTAGGGCAAGCAGCTGGCACATAGAAATATCATTGATGGGGCTCCGTCTAAAATGCAGAACATTAAGAAGGTTCAACAACATGAAATTTTGTAATCCAAACGCTTATGACCTTGGTTCAACCTTAATGAATCCTATGTCATAGGGCACCTTCTCTAAGTATACTGATTGCGCAAGTTTGGGGAACTTCGCACGATCATCTAGGTCCCAATCTTCCAACTTCAGCAAAGGTACTTTTGTAAACAGGCCCCCTTCAAAAGACACATTCTCTGGGAGTAGAGATGTGTTGATATGCGACTTGACCTTATCCAAGTCCTTCGTTACTTCAACAAATGTCTTGCATGGCCCCATGTACTTAGGCATCCATGACATTGGGTCTACTTCCTCGACAATTTCTTCCTCTACTATCACTTCTAGTTCTTCGACCATTCGTATCTTCTACCATTCTTCTTGGGTTGACTTAGGCTTCGGGGTCTTTTTGCGTGGAGACTTTTGGGTCCATGATGATTGTCCTTTATTTTCCTTATGAGGTTGAGTTTCTGACGCAGATGTTTTCAAGAGCGTGCGTCGTAGAGGGGGGTAGGTTCTGTAGCAGTCATACTTTTAGGGATTAGATGAAATGACCCTCATTTGTGCAATGTCTCGAAGAATTTTTCTAAGTGCTCAGACATAAGCTCAACCAATAACGGTGATAGCAATGGGCACAGATCTCTTTGAAAGCAAAGGGAACTAATGCGAACCTTCCTGATATATTTATAGTGATGATGCAGCCTAAACGCCCTGATGTCCATTTATGCAACCTCATAAATACTAAAACGTCTCCAAATCTAGCATAATATCCTCCATAAATGTAGGTTAGCTTCTCCTCCAAATAGTAATAAATTTGCCTTATCTAGATTAACTATTACAGTGGCTAGATTCTGGCACTTCTATGAATGTTTCAACCTCCTGGCACAGCCTCTGAGCGATTTTCATAGATACCTATGCTTTCTCAATATTCATCACAAAAAAAGACTTCTCTAATGCTTGACATACTTCTTTATGGTCCCGCACCCTCTCACAACTATCTGGGGCACTAAGGCACTTCTCCATCCATGTATTGATTTTGTGCATGCAGGGATGGGGTCATCCCTATATGGTTTCAATCGACTTCCATTCACATACCCAAGAAGGAATTCGCCACTTAAGGTAGCCAGATGTGCAACACTTCATTCTATGATCTCCTTGACAACATAAGGTCCAAGCCAATGCATTTTTAACTTTCCTGGGTGACACACAAACTTGCTGTCATATAGAAAAACCAAATCATTCTCATTAAAAATATTCTACCCGATGTGCCTATCATGCCAAGCCTTTTCATGCACATTTTGCACATGCTGATGGAAACCAATAATGAATCTGTCCTCCTCCAGTGCAACTAGCTATGACAGTATCTCTTCCATAATATCTTGATCAACCATGTTAGTTATCACTGCGATGTGGAGACTAGGGACAATATACTCCATCGGCATAACAGTCTCATGTCCATACACCATCCTGAAAGGAGTCTGTCCTGTCAATTTATTGCATGTAGTACAATATGCCCACAGAACCACAGGTACGCGCACATCCCAATTGTTACGATTAACATTGTAGATATTTATGAGCGCATTAGCCAAAATCTTATTAAAGGCTTCCACCGTACCATTTTCCTGTGGATGATATAGTGTACTCTTCTGATGGTGTATCTTAAACTCCATTCCCATGGATTGAATGGTGGAATGGTCTCATTAATAAAATGTGTACCCTGGTCAATCATCAAAATCTTAGGACACCCAAACCTTGTCAAGATCTTCTAAAAAATTAATTTCGCAGTTGTTTCTGCATTGCAATACTTCACAGGCTTAGCCTTTTCCCATTAGGTCAAATAGACTATCGCAGTGATGAGATAGCACGCACCAGTCTTCTTTCTTAGAGGTTTTATTGGTCCTACAAAATCAATGGCCCATTTATCAAAAGCCTGCAAAGTCACTTGTGGTTGTAGTATCATTTCATCTCTGCGCGAGGGTCTCCCCGTTCTCTGACACACATCACAAGTGCGACAATATTATTTTGCATCACTCTGCACCATAGGCCTCCAAAAACTAGCCCTTAAAATATTCTTTGCAGTTGGTTTACCCACATAGTGACCTCCTGCAACCCATGCATGTGATTCTGCTAGTATGCTCTGCCTTTCAAATTCCGACACATATCGCCTCGGTACCTCATTAGATCCCATATTATATAACTGGAAAATAATCAAAGTAAATTCCATTGTGCAGGAAACCAAATATTTCTTCTACTTAACTGTATACTTTGTAGGTGCATTTCAGTGGTTAAGAAGTGGATGATATCTGTGAAGTGGTCATCAACTACTTTAATGGAAAACAGTTGTGCGTTAGGTAATCCTTCCTCCAAATTAGTTGGATCATCTCCACTTTCAATGCCTGAAAAATGGTCTAGACATGGATTCAATATTGATGGCTTTACAATCACGTCAAAATCATACTCTTGAAACAATAGGAGCCATCTACAGATCTCCCCCAAACATAGGCTTTTTGACCAGGTACTTCAAATCAGAGTGATCATTAAACATCTTAAAATAACCTCCCAACAAGTAGTGGAGGAAATTTTGTAGCACATAGAGCATTACTAACCCTTCTCTCTCCATTGTCGAGTAATTTCGCCCAACACTTAACAATTTTCTACTCGCAAATGGAATTGGGAGATCAATATCTCTAGATCTTAGCTGTGCTAATACAAATCCTAACACGATACACGAAGCATCAACGTGCACATGGAATTCCTTTATCCAGTCTGGGAAAAGAAATATATGCATAGTCACCATGATATCCTTGAGAATCTCTAAACTCTTCTAGCATTCCTCATCCCCACAAAAAGAGGTGTCTTTCTTCAACAACTTCTCCAACGATGCAGTAATTAGCGTGCAACTTGAATAGATTTCTTGTAATAGCCAGTATGTCCCAGAATTAAGCACAATTTCTTGACATTCGTTCGAGCCTCTAGGTTAAAAATAAAATCAATCTTAGCTGGATTGACCATCATTCCTTGTTGACAGACAATATGACCCAAAAAAATCCTGAAAGGGACATAAAATATACACTTCTTGAGATTCAGCGAGATCTGATACTTCCAACAAGTATCCAGCATCAAGCGTAGGCTTGAAACATGCTTCTTCAATAAGCCAAACACTGTCTAATCATCAAAATATACTTCTAATAACTTATGTATATACTCCTTAAAAGTAGCTACCACCACGTGCGAAAATATAGCTGGCACATTATTCAGACCGAATTGAATTACTTTGTATTGGAATGATCCCCATTCCATCGCAAAAGTCATCTTACTTATGTCTTCAGGCGTGATTCTTACCTCTTGATATCTAGAAAATCCATCAGTGAATGAGTAGGCCTCTTTCCCACCCACATTGTCTAATACTTCATCAAAAATGGAGTTGGAAAAGTGTCATGCACACAGACATAATTCAATTTGCATAGATCCACACAAATCATGAGTTCTCCTTTAGTCTTCTTTTCTTGGACCAACATGGGGATTACCCAATTTGATACTTCTACTGGTTCAATGATCCCTACAGTAACCATTTTTTCCAGCTCCTCCTTGATATTTTTCTTACACTTTGGATTCAACCTGTAAGTGAGCTACTTGAAAGGCCTGGCATCTGGCTTGAGAGTTTTAACTCTAAAAGCTTTGTGGGAAACAAGTCATGATATTCAATGAGCAACTCCAAAACCTTAGCCACTGTATCTTTATCCCAATAATCCCCTATTTTAGAAAGCTTATGTTTTTATTTTGTTCCAATATTGACTTGCCTAATCTTCATAGGTCCAGTTGCATCTGGAAATTCAACCTCAGGCCCAAAGACTGCGCGCTGACCTTCAAACTCAGAAGTATTGACATTTCTTGGGTCCTCCTCATTATCCTCAATTTTCACATTCTGACATTCAACTATATCCTTCATCTATGCATCCCATGATAGTAAGGCTCATCCTTCTTATTTCTCTGGCATGTCAAAGACCACATCTTGAATCACATGTAATCCAATATTGATGCATTGGAATCTACTCTCAAAACTGAAAGTTAAAGCAAATATTTCCATTAGCGCATCCCATTTTTCCGTGCCATGTCGCAACTCAATCTCCAGATACCAGTTCAAGGGTATCCTACTTAATGTATGAATGAATGTATGCACCCATCCCGACTTCAGCTCTTCTCCCCAAGCTGCAATCCACCTTGTTATATGAATGTGTGGATCCTCTTCTATTGTATAGGTTCCTTCCAACCGAGTATTGGGTTATCTGAATCACAGTCACATCATGTGGGTACATTCTTCCCAATCAGCAAAATTTTCCTTGTGCGTCTCCCACTAGCGTGCTGGGGTTGAGCACAGAACTAGATCAATCACATGGAACTATTGTTCCTCTCGAACAACCTTTCAAGATCCTCTAAAAATAAATTGACACTACCTATACCATCATAGTAGGGAAATTCAAAAACCTCAGATGATATACATCATAGAGATCTGATTACTCAGTTGCAACACAATGTAGAGACTTCATGTAAAGGGTTCTGCCAATTCTCTAACTCCTCATATGAATCTGATTGGAATGAACTATCCCTCTCCCAACTAAGCCTACCATTTTTTTTGGGATTGATCCAATCCTCATCCCTCACAGCTAGCTTGTATGTATGATCAACATCCTCTTCTGTGTGCACCGGTTCTTTGTACCTATCTCCCTCTGCAGGGTCCAGAGGAACCACAACCTTGATTCCACTATTTTCGAATACCATACTTTTGCACTTGAGGTTGATTATAGCATCCATCTCAATAGGCCAATCCAGACCCAACGACGTAGGGTACGGATCTGTATCATAAACAATTAGAATAACTTCAAAGTCATCCAGTGCCTTAACTTCACCAAATCAACTACCACCCCAAAGAGTCTACCCATTGGGATAATATTCTGTTGATTTTCCATGAACAAATGAATAGTGGACCACTCCAGCTTAGGTTCTCCCATTCTCAACCAAGTTTTCTTTGGTAGTGCATTTGCATCAAAGCCCAGATCCAAAATAACCTGATCCATTTCAAACACACCTATCTTAGCAATTAAGCGCATCTCTCGACCAATTATTCGTTTATTCTTGTAAATTTTATTGGGAACCCTTTGGTCCATATGAGGTTATTCTTTCTTGGTGTAGTTATCAATTAGAGCTTGAAGATTCTGAAATGGCTTCTTATTACACAGAAGCTTGATACATGCCTACAAAAATGGTTTCAGCTTGACAAGCTCAACCCCTTCGATGGTATCTAGGGAAGGCTTGCTTGGTACTTTAGAGGTTGATATATCCGCGAAGTCCTTCTTTTCTTCGACAAAGGTTTCCTCTTCCTTTTGTAAGTTAAACCCCTCCTTTTTCTCAGGATATTTTTGGACCCAAACATCAGTAGCAGGTCTCCTACTTTCTAGTTTTATATTCACTAATTGCTACACCACTTCTAGACACAATATTCATGCTAGGTTCTTCACCACACGGTTCTACTCTCATCATTTGAATGTTCTGTGTGGGTGTCTGCGTTTTTGTTTCCTGCATTTTTGTAAACAACATAGGGCAATCTTCAATTACATGATCAAACTATCTACAATACCTGCAATATTGATGTGTTAGGTTCGGAAAATCACGTGCATATTGGCCAACATCTCCATGATTATAGAAAATGAGTTGGCCTCTTCCCCGACCATCTCCTCCTCCTCTTCCTCGTCCTATGCCTTTAAATCCACTATGCCTAGACGAAGATATAGGTGAATCTGAGCCTTGACCCTCAACGTGCATCCTATAGGAAGCAACCTTCTCAATCATTAGATCAAAGTTGTGACAGTTCTTCTCGCCGTGTCCCACAAATTGAAAAATTGTGCAGTATGGTTTCCTGAACTCCAGAACATATTTACCAATCCTAGGGCAGAAGTCTGTCATGTGCAATACAGTTGCTTGAAAAATCATGCACCACAATGTGGGAACTTCACTAGGCCTTGCCACACTCTTAATCGGACTTGGTCCTCCAACTACTAGATAATTATTATATACAGGGCACTAATCCTTGTGATGCCCTTCAGTTTTATAACATATGCACCATAGTCCTATGCACACATCCTTTTCTTTCTCTTTTCACAAACTTTGAATCTCTAAGTGTAATGTAGTTAATCGTCTTTGGATTTGTTGAGCCCCAAATTGTGTAGCTGGTACAGGTAAGGCTTCTAACTTCATGGCGATCTCCACATCTTCAACCCGTGTCACAATATTTTTCCAGTTTAAGGACTAGTGCAGATGCAACAACAATATGGAACTGAACCATTATTTTTGTTGTGTGTCATCGATAGTAAATCCTCCATCCTTTATGGTGCACTTCAACTGTTGATCTTCCTCCCATACAAATTCATTCACTTCTTGGTGGATATCCTTTAATTCAGTCATGCATTGAGCATATGATTTCAACTTTTTTAACTGTGCCTTTAATGCGACTTTAAGCTCATCAATTGTTGCATTAGGTTTTGTTCCTACATACCTCATGTACCAATCCAGTGTGTGTTCTTGAAATATAGTAGCAAGTTGTGATTTCTTAACATTATCATTATTTATATACTGAGCTGTCTAGACAGCATCTGCGATGAACTATAATTAGTCAACATCATCATTTCCAACACCCATGACCTTCTGTAGCTTTATAAAAGTATCCATATTGACTTCTAGTGGTGGAGGTGGAGGTGGAATGGATGAATTGTTAGTGTGAGATGAATTTTGAAGTGGGGTGGATGGGATCTGAACTATGATCAAGTTATAGTCTTATAAGTGTGCAGATTCACCAGAGCTACTTGTTTTAGAATCCTCCTCACTGTCAGATTTACCTTTGAGGGGGTTGTAGACAAAATCTTCTTCTACGCCTACTCTGTAAGTTTTCTTGTTGTGCGTAGAACTACCAGGACCTCTGCGCGTGGAGCTAGATGGGCCTCTTCAAGACATTCACTCAACGTGGTTGTACATAGTACCCTTTTCACATAAAATAATTTTAATCCACAGATTCAATGAGTGAAAAAATTCACCTGTAGGGCCTTTGAAAAATATCCTTTTGGATTCAGGATATGACCCAAAAGTATTAATTTCAAATTCAACCACAAACCCATTAATAATTTTATCAAACCGATAATCTACTGCACGAGTAATTTTGTTGCTAGATTTCTCCAACTGCTGAACCAACTTAGGATTCCACCTGGTTATCGTGTCGTCCTTTGCACAAGTATGAAACTCAAAAAGCTGAGATAACCACTCTTGTAATTGTGTTGCAAAGGAAGCAAAGAAATTTTTTTGGATCTCTGTATAGATATACATTTGTTCCCAATATTCAGCAGACAACTTAGTGTTTCAGTTTTCTTGGATTGCAAATTCACGCACCTTCTTATCTAACCAATATTTTAGTTCATTCTTCCTCGGATGCCACATCAAACTTCCCTAAAAAATATCTTGGTCCAGAAAATGGAACCAGTTGTTGACTTGAGGGGTCCTGAGCCAGGTTCAGAGTGTTCTGCGCAACCAACAAAACCCTCCAACTACTGACCCTTTCGGCAGTGATTTGCTTGCATAGACCAAAGTCTCACCTGTAGCAGTATGGGGCCATGCTGAAACCAGGTTTCCACACCCTGAGGGAACATATGATGTGGACCTTAAACCTACTTATCATATTTGATGCTTATCGTTCTGCACGAGACTTCACAGAAACCCAATTCTAATTGTAGATAAAACACTTAACTTAAATACAGATATGCATAAAACATATTATTATACTTCAGTTAGATCTAGATTATGAGAGCGGAAATAACACTTGTGCAATCACATATATAGGTCTTATGTAAAATATTGAACACAAATGAAACCCTTGCATGACTAAAAATATCTTTAACATATACTTAAATTAGATAAATGTATATTCAACGAGGAACATAAATAGATCTATAACTTGCAACAATCAACAAATAATTTAACCAACATATTCATGCATAAATATAGAAATCACAATGGAACATAGTTCGCCAAATATTCTTATTTATTAATTGATCTTCAATTTGGTACAAACCTTTCCATCTACGCACACAACAACATGGTCCTTGCACACAGCTCATGACCATGTCTCTGTGCACACAGCCAGCAGGAGCCTTTCTACCCATACTGAACAAAAACTTTCTCAAAACTTAGATCAAAGCATTTATCATTAGAGAAACATAACATATCCTTACTCAACTCAAATCTTACATATATATATGACTTAGACGAAAACATACCATGGTCTCAAACCATGGTTTAAGACTCGTGATTTCCCCCTTCACCTATTGCAATTATTAAGGAGCTTTGAACCGCCCCCAATTCCTTTGACTTATGCGCGTAGAGCATATTGAAAAACTTTATCAAAATTGTACCCAAAAACTTTACCCTAGGGGACCCTATCCCAACAGGTGACGACACTTAGGAAACATTGACTTAGGGGAATATTGCAACACTTAGAGAAAACATAAAAATAACAAATCAAACAACATGTCGACACTAGGTAGCTTGGATCGACAATTTATGTAGGATCCAAAATTGAGTTAGGAAAAAAATTTCAAGGGTCGTTGTCGCACTGAAAAAAGGTCTGGTTTTTATGCTGCAATGACTCTTCACTAATACACATGGGTGTAAATTCCAACAGCGGAATCTGACAAGATGGACAAATTAGAAAAAAAAAATGTCGGAAAATAAATTTATATTATTTTTTTAATAATCCCAACAGTCGTCGAATATCCGATGGGATTTATTTTATTGTCGAATGTCTGAAATAAGTTCTTTTAATTTTGAATGTGAAATTTTTTTTTCTAATATCAAATTTCTAACGTGTTGTCCAATATTTTACAAATGGAAATGAGCCATTGTAAAGCATCCAATTCCATGGCCATAAACGACTTTTTTCCGTTGACAACGTCTAATATGGGATTTATTTTCATTTATTTTAATTAATTATAATAAATATCATATTCATATATATATATATATATATATATATTTATATATATATATGTATATATATATATATATATATATATATATATATATATCTATATATATATATAGGACCGAACATCATATAACTTTGACATAGTTGCTATATTACTTGCGGTTATTTTGAAAGGTTGTAGGCTTATTTTGAGGTTAATTTTTGAACAAAAACATCAATGAAAGTTTGGTGAAAAAAAGTGTCACATAACATTCCTCAAGGAGGTCAAGTATACGTGGGATCGACATCGAGGGCTTAAGAGGATCGAAAATTTTATTTCCCTTCTAGAAATTGCAAGGGCTTGAAGCCAAGGAAAATTCTAATAAAAACAACTACAGAGCATTTTAGAGACAATGGAAATGCTTAAGGGGGGCATGAATATCATCCATTAATAAGTTATTCATTATATTTCTTTATATTGTAGATTGTTTCTGTCAATTCTTATTGTATATTTTATTTTAGATTGGATGTATTTTTATTGTAAATTTTATCTTCTTTCTATTGTAAATGTATTTTCTATTCTTTTGGTAGGTATTTGACCTATGTTGTCATCCTGATGTGGAGAAATATTATTTGATTATTTTCGTTAGGGTCGATTAAGGGGTTCAGTCGAGTTAGGGTTTAATTACTTTACAGGCTTAGGGATCAGGGGTTGTTGTTTAAGGCTTTAGGGTTATGGGTTAAGGGCTTAAGGTTTAGGGGTTTACGGGCTTAGGGGAATGAGGTTAAGGTGTTAGGGGGTTAATGTATCTTTAGGGGATTAATTAGGACCTAGAGGATTTAGAGGTTAATAGGTTTTTATGGAGCACTATTAATAATTTTTTAAAGTATATTATGCACATAATTTAAAATATGGACATAGTGAACACATTTTTATGGGAAATAAGAAAATATTTATATAATATATTTAAATAAAATTTTATAAGACAAAATAATAAAATATAAATATCTTTAAAAAAATAATTAAATAAAAAATTGATTAAAAATAAAATTATTATAAAGAAAGATGATTGGACAAAGATAAAAGGAGTCCATTTTATTAATTTAGGTAAGATGATAATTAAAAAACCATTTGTTTATGAAAATATTATATTAAAAAATAAATTAATTTATAAAAAAATAAATTTATAAACCATAATTGATTAAAATGTTATGTTTCTAACCACAATCTATTTCACTCATAAAAGAGTCTCTTCCTCATCTTTAAAGGAAATGTATGGAACACAAGCCTTGCATTTGGTGTTTCAAAATGGTTTAGGCGATAATGAAATTTTAAGCTCAAGTGATATAGAGTGAAGATTTCTCTATATATAGTCTCTTTTTGTGATAAGTAAAGGGTCTCATTTGTTGTAAATTGTGAGAAAACTTGAATCAATATCGAATCTATAATAGTTCTATGAAAATGGTATATTAATGAAATGTTTGATAAATAATTAATGGTTATTTTTTCAAATTTATCTTACTTATTATCACTCATGCAAGGTAGAAAATTCAATTTTGAATGTCCTTTGAAGTAGGCACAATGTTTTTATTCTGTAACATTCACTTACCACTAATTACAAAGGAGTGAGTTTTTGACATTATGGTAAAATCAAATAAGTAGTCAAAAGGAAATAATACCCCATTTTGTGTATAAGGAGAGACATTTGACGTCACACCTTAGTAAAAAATGGTTTCCTATACAAATTTATTTATTGGGTTCCCTACCACTTTCCTAAAGAAAAAAGGGGATCCTATCTAATTTTCTTAGATAGGTTATTGATTTCAAAGTTTATAAGTGAAAACATGTGATGAAAAAATTGAGTACATTTGTAATGTGATAGAATGAAAGGGGTTTGATGATTGTCACGTTATTTTTCATAATTTTTTTCAACATAATATTAAACATTTCGCTAAATTGCACAAGCTTCATGATCATATTGATTTGTTGTATTTGTTTCTTGCTCTCACCCAAGCTCATGGTTTCTCACCCATCCTCTTAAAACTTTTGGTCTATAAGTGAAATAAAGAAAGAATATGACATTATAATGATGAATGCAAAATAATATCAATATGTTTTTTATTATGGCTGTGACTATATACATATAAATATTTCTGACTTCCTACATGTCAAGAAACATAACATATTTGTTATATTTTTTCAACATATTCTGAAATATCTTGATAAATTGGACATGCATCATCATTGATTTGTTGTTTTTGTTTCTTGGTCTCACATAATTTGTCTTTTATTTGTCATTTTTATCTTTTTTTCCCTTATATATTATATTTGTAAACATTTGTATCAACGTTTAAATATTTTCTATATATACTACACTTTATTGATTGTAATTGTACAGTATGGTCCCCCTATGCCATTGCTTGACGAAGAAGAGGTGGTTGTAGTACAAGCATTTGTTCAAGAACATGGAGCAAATATTGAGGATCAATTTAATGATCCTATGGAAGAAGATAACAACGTTGATAACATAGTTGAAGAGGATGGGACAAATAGATTGATCCAGGAGACATTTAATAATCTTGGAATGGATGGTGATGGAAACCAGTATGATGTCCGTGCTTTTGATATACCTGTACTTGAGAGGGAATTCAACCTCTGTATGAAGGCTCATAAAAATATCTTCTCTCTATTGTATTGATTTTGGTCAACTTAAAGGTGGCGAATGGTTTGTCAAACACATGTGTGACACAACTCCAAAGGTATGAAATATTTTTTGACATTAAGTACTATATACATGATAAAGAAAATTTTTTTTCCTTTTTTTTTAATGTTAGTAAATTGATCATAATTTAATTAAATTTTAACATTTGGATCCAATATGTACGATTAATATTGTTTAGTACATTAAACAATACTTTTTTTTTGTCTGTTGTATATTATTAGGTGAATTTTTGTTACCACCATCAAATGTTTTACCTTGTACGTACTGAGATTTACATGCCATTATGAAATACATTGGAATGGAGTATCAAGCTATTCATGTATGTCCTAATGATGGTATTATCTATTATAAAGAAAATGTGTCAAAATAAAAATGACCAAAATGTGATGAGAGCAGATATCAAAATCATAAAGTAACAAAAAATGTGCCTCATAAGGTTCTTTGTTATATTCCCATAATTCCACGTTTGTGACAATTATTCAAGTGCAAAATCATAACACAACTTATGGAGTACCATTCAATGAATAGAAGTGAATATGCAGTCAGTTTGAAGCTTTTATACCTTTCCCAGGCTTGTACTTTTTATTTTTCATTATCTTTCTTTGTATACGCAGTTTTTCTTGCACACAGTCGCGTATACCCACGAGTTTGTGTAGAAGGATCCGCGTACACGCGGATTTCCCTCGACACAGACGCGTATACACGCCTGTTTCATAGCTGCAAGGTCGCGTATACCTAGGCTGAATTTGAAATTTCAAGATTCTGGTGTTTTTGGTCTTTTCTGGCTGTGAAAGCCTGTGTTTGCAGAGTCTTTGTACTTACTGGAGTGTGACAGAAGTGGTTTTAAGTTTTGGTTCTCTTTCGTTTGCCCGAAAACTGATCTTTTTGGCGAAGTGTTCTTGTTAGTGCTAGCACTCCTGGATTGAGTTCCAAGATCGCTTTCTGAGCGTTCTTGGCTGTTCTGCTTTATCAGAACAGAGAGCTTTTGCTCATTGACTCGCTCCTGTCTTTGTGTTGTGCTTTGCATTGCGTTCTTGGCTTTGTTTTCGATTGGTTTTCTTGAGTTTCATAAGCTAGGGTTTTGTTGCATTTTTCGAAGATCTTTTCTTGTTTCTTTGGAGTTTTGTATTGCAACGAATTTGCACTATTTATCTTGGCTGTTTGATTGAGTTTTTAGTCTTCCGTTGCCCTTATTAATCTTGCTATCATTAGTTTTATAAGGTTTAGGGGCATAGTTGGAGTTTATGCTTCAAATTCGGTCTCATTTTGGCTTGGATTGAGATAGTTGTTCTTGGTTTTCTTGAAGCTCTTGTTTTATAAAACTGAAAAGTCCAAAAACATTTGTTTTTCTTTTTGTTTTTTGCATATCAAAAACTCAAAAAACATTGTTGCTTGTTTTTGTTTTTGTTGTTGCCTTTTTCATTTTCGTTTGGCTTCATCTTTTGGGACTTTAGTGAATTTTCTTGCTTCTAGTTTCCTGCTTGATTGTGAAGGGAGGTTGTCTTTTGATTTATTCTTTTTCTTGTTGAGTATTTTGGTGTCTTATATTAAGAGTTCTTGTTTCCAAGAATTAGCTTTCTGGATATCAAAAGATTAGTTGAAACTGAAGGAGCCTTTTGGGAAATTTCACCTTGTTTCAAGGGACTTTCTGCATCTTAGAATTTACATGTTAGTGGTCATTTGCATTAGGTGCATTGAATCATTTAGTTAGCTTCTTAATTTTTGTGCGTGTGAGTTTGTAATTCGAAAAGAAAAATACATTTTAGCCTCGTAGAACTTACATAGAAATTGCTCTTCATCGAAAGACTAAGAACTGCATGTGCATGTAGTCAGGTTTTTATTAATTTCTTTTGCGTCAGAACATCATTGGTTTCAACTCCATATCCTTGTGACTTAATACAACGGCCCTTAAAATAAGCGATTAAATCTAAAATCAACTAGCAAGTTTTATTTAGTGTCAATCACCAACTAGCTAGGTTGTAGGGCCTTGGAATAGGAGAGAGGAGAGTTAACTCTCCAAGGCCGCTCAAACAAACATAGAAGTTTATTAATTGAGCGAAATCCAACTCCGTGAGGTGGACTGGGAAAGCTCTCATCCGAGAGTCAAGCGCGAGGGGAAGTGAAGATTAAGAAGAGGGATACCCCCTCAGGTTAGAAGTGAATCTAACCTCAGAGCCATTCAACCACGACACGTACGGATTGGTGTCCATAGTTCTTGTTCCTAGTGCGACGTTCCACACGGTGTTGCGGAGACGGTGGGCTACGAGGCCAGACGTCGCATCACTTCTGAGTAGACCATGCAGCCTTGCCCCTTCTTGACTTGGTGTAGTGACGGTGACATTGGGAGAGGTCGGCGTAACTGTTTCTGATACCTTCGCTAGTTGATCTGGGCCCTAATCATCCCAGACTGCTTTCGGAAGGCCCTATACTTCGCTTTCCTGTATTTTGGTGTCCGGTCCTCATCACCCGGAGCGGAAATACTTGGAGGCTGTTTGCTTGCTGTTTCTCAGGGTTTTGATTTTAGTGAGTGCTCTTTTCTCCTAGCTTGCCTAGCTTTTCACTTTTCTTGAGTCTAATATAATAAATTTGTAAAAGTGGCTGATCAAGCGCCTCGACGTTCGAGGAGAGTCCAGGGGTTATCTCCCGAGAGTGCAGAGCCTTCTTCGAGAAGGCGTAGGAGCAATCTAGCAGGTGGTTTTCACCCTGTAGAGTCTGACGCTGTGGAGAGAGATCCTCCACTAAGGTCTGGAGGTTTCGTTGCTGAGTCCGGTGTCGGTGCCGAGAGGAGCGTTCCGCTCACCTCGAGGGTATTGTTTCCTCAGGAGGAGGATTTTCAGATAGAAGATATACCTGAGCCTGCAGCTACAGGTCCATCTCCTCTTCCTCTTGAACATCCTTTTGTTATAGAGTACATCGGACCAGAGTCTGAGAGACCGCCGGATCTTCCTTATCTTTCTTATCTTTCGATGGCCACGACTGGGAACGCGGCTTCTACCGTGAGTGCTGCGGGTATTCAGACCCCTGCTTCTGTCGAGGCAGGGGGCACTCTTGCTCTGTCTTCGAGTGCTTCTAGCACTGCTATGTTTGGCTCTGGATTCAACCAAGCATATGCTTCTCAATCTGGTCCCTTTGTTTCAGGGATGTCCATTGCTGGAAATCCCTCTTTTTCCTTTACCGCCGGTGCAGCTGGATCTACACCCATGTCTAACATGGCTAGTGGATCAGCTTCGTTTCAGGGTTTCCCCTTTGGGACTGGGCATATTCCTAGTCCCAATCCTTCTTTAGGATCGTTTCCTTTTACGTCCCAGACCCAAAGTTTCAATCCTTGGGCTCAGGGGCCAAGTTCGACTGCTTTTATGGGGTGGAATCCTATGTTTGCAACGTCGAGGGCAGGGAATCAGTTCATCGCGAGTCATCCAGGGAATGCTTCTTTCCTTGCATCGAGTGCTTATCAGTCTTTTTCTCCTCTATCTAATGCATGGAACCCCTACCGGGGGCTTACATCTTCAGTCAATACTTCAGCGGGGGGAACTAGTCTGGGTCTTGGTAACTCGGCGTGGGGAGGAGGTTCTTCTCCGTTTTCTACGGGTCCTTTCTGGCAGCCTGGTGCCTCATCAAATCCAGACTATTCTTTTCAGAATGTGGGAAATCCATCCCATCAAGGATGGAATTCTCAGGCTCCGCCGCGATTACCATTTCTGGCAACGTTAAACTTGCCAGACTTGGCGAAGTTAACTAATGACCCGATTCGGTATAGTCCAGGTTGGCCTCCGGTTCCAACCAAACTTCCTTCAGACATTCCTAAGTTTGAAGGTAAGAATGGTGAAGATCCGGCAGACCATGTCACCACATTCCACTTATGGTGTTCATCCAACTCTCTGATCGACGATTCGATTAGATTGAGATTATTCCAGCGCACCTTAACTGGAAACGCCGCGAAGTGGTATATAGAGCTTACTGGGGGCAGTTTCGCCACATTTGGAGAACTGGCTGTCACTTTTCTTAACCAATTTCAGTTGCCCGTCAGATATGAGGCTGGGACCGAACTCCTGGCTAATTTTAAGCAGGATGAGGCAACTCACATTTCTGATCATATTCAGGAATGGAGGAGAAGGAAGAGGCTTATCAAAGCCCATATTCCAGGTGAGTTCCTTCTCGAGTGGTTTTTGAAGTCACTTCAGTCAGATATTTCAAAAGATGTATCCATGTCAGGGGTATATTCCGAGGAGTAGGCCATCTTTAGGGCCCAGCAGTTAGAGTTGATCTATTCTCAGTCTGGCATGCTTTACAAGTATTTGCCTAATGCTCCTCGCTCCAAATTGGATCTATCGAAACCTAAACCTGGTCCGCATGGTGACGGACTTGTCGGATCGGTCATTAGTAGTGCAGCCAACCTGCTTTCTCAATTGCAGCAGTTGTCTTTACAATCTGCTTCTTCTGGTCAGGCTGTGCCTGCTGATTCTTCACCTTCCCAGTCTTTGTCCATTAATGCTGTCCAATCTTCTGAACCCAAAGGAAATCAAGAGTCCGATGGGAAGAAGAAGGGACGTAATAACAAGAAGAAGGGCAAGAATGGGAAGGGCAATGCAAATAAGACCAACGAGCGTGTTGGTGAAGGGCAAAGGGAGAAAAAGAGAGAGTTAGAGATTTAAAATTTTAGGCTTTGTCTTTTGGAGACCATCTCGCATCTTTGCAGAAAATTCGGGATGCTGGTACTTTGTTATCTTGTGAGGTTTTTCTAGTTCCCGGGAACATTGCTACTTAAACCCTTGCACCCCAAGGCGGCAATTAATTGCGGCGCGAATCAAAATCACAGGCTTCTCTGGAGAGTCCTGGAAGGGAAATTCCATCGAATATCTTTATGATGAGTGCTCACGTGGATGTCGCTACGAGGATCCAGTGATTATAAGCGGAGAGGAATCTTCGAAATCAAAGGAAGTTTACGATACTCTTGTTAATTTATATCCTGAAACTATTTGTGAGTCTATGCCTCGGATACCGAAGGCATCCTCTAAGCGGTCAACGATTAATCCGAACATGAGGGCTGCCCAGAACTACTCGATTGTAGAAGATGTGGCGCAGAGTCCTTGTGCTATGTCAGCTTTAGAGGTACTCCAGTCTTGTCCGGCTCAGCGCAGTGCTTTGCTCACTGCCATTGGAGCTATAGATCCGAAAAATTCTCTACTGATTACCTTTGATATGAAGAATTTTAAGAAGAGACTTCCTCATCATATGGCCTTCCATATTAAATCATCGTACCGGAAGACTAATATCTTTCGCACGGTCGTTGAGGAGGGTGCTTCTACTTGCGTGATGTCTCTCGCATGCTGGAAGACACTAGGATCTCCCAAAGCTGTTCCATCTAGCACTATTCTTACTGCATTCGATGGCCATTCTCATAGGCCCCATGGTATTGTCCCGGCTTTGCCCATCTGTGTTGGGGGCAAAACCGTTAACATAGAGGTTGAGGTAGTAGATGCAGCCTTAGACTACAACCTTCTGTTGGGAAGAAACTGGATATATGATATGGATGCCATTGCATCTTCACTATTTCGGATAGTATGTTTTCCCCACGAAGGGAGGATAGTTACGGTGGATCAACTGGACTGTCCTCCTGTAGACCTGGATGCACCTCCTGACTCATCTGTTCCTAAGTTGGACAATACTAAGGCACCTATTGAGAATCTGGGAGTTGGAATGTATTCTTCCCTGATGGGATCTTTTGATCTTCCTCCTCCTAAGGTGTCTATCAATGCTATTTCATCCTCCAAGGCTCCCCTTCGAAGAGAGTTCTTTCGAACTCATTATTTTTCGGACCCTTGGACCTTACCTTCCCCAACGGCCACTTTGGAGGAAGGGCAAGTGGGTGGAATGGCATTCCCGATTTCTGCAGTTGAGATTGCATATCAGTCTGTTGTTGACACTGCAGAGTCTGATCCAGCTCCTCTTTCGCCGGAAGAGTTGGATGGTGATGTGGCTCCGGCTTGGACGCTTACTTCTTCTTCTGCCCAGGATTGTCTAGATACAACTCTTCCATCTGAAGAGGCCATCCTGGAAGAAATGACAGGTATAGAGAGACTGTGGGATGACTTGCATCATCGGTCTTACTTCCTACCTGACTTGAGCGAAGTCGAAGCTAGTTTTCCAAGTCCTCAGTCTCCTGGACCTGTTCACCCAGTCTTGAGCCCCTTAGCACCAGCACAGGTTTATGCTGAAGGGAACATGGATGTGATCTCTCCTACTATCCCGGTGAACATCTCCAGGAATCCCAACATTATTGAGAACGTTTTCATTGGAGCTGAATGTTCCCATGAAGAGGTTCAAATCTATACCGAGCTCTTCAAAGAGTATAGGGATGCTTTTGCTTGGTCTTATGAGGAAATGCCTGGCATAGACCCATCTATCGTCCAACATGAGATCAAGACATATGAAAACGCTAAGCCGGTCAGGCAAAAACTTCGTCCGGTTAATCCTAGGAAGGCAGCAGCTATCAAAGCTGAAGTTGAAAAGCTGCTTAAGGCGGGATTCATTTTCCCAGTTCCTCTGACTGAATGGGTTTCAAACCCCGTTCGTGTTGATAAAAAGCAAGGAACAATTCGAGTGTGCATCGATTTCAGAGACCTGAATAAGGCGTGTCCTAAAGATAATTACCCCACACCCTTCATTGATCGGATTATTGATGAGTGTGCCGGTAACGAAATTTTTTCCTTCATGGACGGTTTTTCTGGTTATAATCAAATTACTATCCGTCCAGAAGATCAACATAAGACCGCATTTATTTGTCCCTGGGGTACGTTTGCATATAAGAAAATGCCTTTTGGTCTTAAAAATGTTGGAGCTACTTTTCAGCGGGCCATGTCTTACGCCTTCCACGACATCAAGAAAATCATCGAGGCATACTTAGATGATCTGGCTGCTCATTCTCGAAAGAGGATGGATCATCCAGGACACCTCCGGCAAATATTTGAGAGATGTCGTTTTTATAAAATTCGTTTGAATCTGAACAAGTGCGTTTTCGCGGTAACATCCGGTCGGCTGTTGGGATTTATCGTGTCTAATGAAGGGATAAGGGTAGATCCCTTCAAGGTTGAGGCAATACTTCGGTTGCCTCCCCCGTCTTCAATCCGTCAACTTCAAAGTCTCCAAGGAAGTCTAACTTTCTTCGGAGGTTTATCGTTAACTATGCTGAGATTACAAAGGGATATATGAGACTGTTGAAGAAAGGAGTCCCTTTTCTTTGGGACGACTATGCTCAACGCTCATTCGATGCCTTGAAAAAGGCATTGACCTCTGCTCCTTTACTGAGTCCACCCGATTATAGCAGAGATTTTCTTTTGTATCTGGCTACAGCGGAATCTACCATTGGTATGGTTCTGGTTCAGGAGGATGATGCTCTGGCTGAGCATGTTATTTACTACCTTAGTCGAGGACTGGTAGGACCTGAACTGCGATACACCCCGATAGAAAAATTAGCCTTAGCAGCAGTTCATGCTGTGCAGCGACTCCGGCATTATATTATTCTTCGCAAAACTTATGTCTTGGCAGTTGCCAATCCATTTCAGTTTGTCCTCAGCAGGCGAGTGATTGGGGGCAAATATAACAGATGGATTGTGATTTTACAAGAATTTGATCTAGAGTTCATGTCTGCCAAATCCAAGAAGTCATTAGTTTTTGCGGAATTGATCTCCGAGTTGCCTTGTGGAGAGGCGATGATCTATGATGAGTCCTTTCCGGATGAACACTTGTTTCTAATCTCTCCACAAGATCCTTGGTATGGGGACATCATTGTATATCTCCAGACTGCGAAGTTTCCCTCTTCTTTTTCGAAAGATGAGCGTCGTAAGCTGCGTCACTTAGCTAAAAGTTATCTGATTATTGGTGATGCTTTGTACCGTCGAGGAGTTGATTCAATCCTAAGACGCTGCTTAACTTTCGAAGAAGCTGAGGCTGTGCTCAATGATTCTCACGGTGGAGCTTGTGGGGGTCATTTATCAGGGCTTGCTACAGCCCAAAAGATTTTGCGTGCTGGCTACTTCTGGCCCTCGATTTTCAAAGACTGTATTGAATCGGTCAAGAGGTGTCATCCTTGTCAAGTGTATACTCGAAAAATGCGCGCTCATCCAGCTCCGCTTTTTCCAGTCGTTACTGTCGGACCCTTTACAAAGTGGGGTATGGATTATACTACTTGTAACCCGCCTTCGGCAAAAGGTCACAAGTACATTATCATAGCAGTAGACTACTTTACGAAGTGGGTCGAAGCTATGCCTACTTTTGGGAACGATGGTGAGACTGCAGCTCTTTTCTTCTTCAACCAGGTTATCGCTCATTTCGGTATACCTAGAGAGATTGTCACTGACCATGGCAGTCACTTTCAGAACAGTATGATGGCTGAGTTGGCTCTTAAATTGGGTTTCCGGCAGGAGCATTCGTCTCCATATTATCCTCAGGCCAATGGCCAGGTGGAGGCCGTGAATAAGTCCTTGAAGACAATTCTTCAACGGACGATTGATAAACATAGATCCAACTGGCACATTATGCTATATCCTGCACTCTGGGCATACAGGACGTCAGTTAAAACTGCAACTGGCTTTACTCCGTTTCAGTTAGTCCACGGGGTGGAATCCGTATTTCCCATTGAATGCGAGATTCCTTCCCTTAAGCTGGCTGTTGAGCTTCTTCCTGACACTTCTAGTCTGGCAGAGCGGCTTCTTCATCTGGAACATCTTGATGAGCAGCGTCGAGATGCTGCCACGTTGAACGAAGCGCATAAAAACCGAGTCAAAGTCCAGTGCGATAAGGCGGTTAAGCCTAGGGTCTTTTCCGAAGGTGACCTCGTTTTGGTCTATGCCCAAGAAAAGGATGCCTTGGGGGCAGGAAAGTTTAAATCGATGTGGTATGGCCCCTATATCGTCAAAAAGGTCCTTAAGAAAGGAGCGTATACCTTGGTTGACTTCGAAGGGAATGAGTTGTCGGAGCCCCGAAATGGGCTCTATCTGAAGAAGTATTATGCCTAGGCTTTGGCCTGGCATTTTGCTTTGTATATAGTAGTTTTTGTCTTGTACATATCTGTTTGATTTTCGATTTTTTGATGGGATGGTGATGTTTTTGATCTGCTTTGGCAGGTTGTGTTGATGTCATGAGTCATTATGGTTTCGCCGATGATGCTAGTAGACACACCCGGAACTTAGCTTCCGCGGCTTGGGTGCTTCATTATCCTTCCGGTCAGCTGTTGGTATCAAGAGGGGTCTGCATTGGTCCTGCTTCCAATAACGTAGCAGAATACACTGCAGTCATTCATCTGCTCTCGGAGGCAATATCTTTGGGTGTTGATTCGTTGGTAGTTTTCTTGGACTCCCAGCTGGTGGTGTCGCAGTTGAACAACACTTATCGGGTACGAGATCCATTTTTATTACGATTGTTCTTAAGGGTACGTTTGTTACAAAGGTCATTTCAATTTTTAACATTCATTCATATTCCTCGAGCTGACAATTGGTTTGCTGACTCATTAGCTAATCAAGCTTTAGATTGGCATATTAATCATTCAATACAATAAAATCTAAATCATCAAAAACATCATACATTTGATACATTTATCTCATCACATCAAAATATCGCTGTATATATATCATCAGTATGTCAAAAAACTTTACAAAATTTTGGATCCATCAAATGCCGTACAAAAACTTGGGCTTATGCCCCATCATGTTCAGTCTCAAAAAATATACAGTCATCTGATATGTAAAATCTATCTACTCCTGAGGATCCTGCCCAGCGTTCCTATAGAACATCACTGCAGTGGCCACACGGCGGAACAGTCTAACCCAGTCCCGGGGAACTCCTACAACCCGTCTCTGGACGGCTTCTGGCAAGTCCTCCACAGCAGCCAGAGGGATTTGGCGGGTCAGTCCCTCCAAATTTCTCTGAACGGCCTGGAGTGTCCTATCAGAATCCGCTGTCTCTGCTTCACCTCTGCGGCGTTTATGACGGGCTAGGCCCTCAGGACGTACTGGTCCAACATCTGAAACATGATCATTTTTCATTTGTCAGTCATTATGAATCCAATCCAAAAACATGTTTGTTTTTCATTTTTCATACATATTTGAAAAATCCAAAAAAAATCATATAAGTTAAAATTTTTTGAAAAACTTACCGACTGCTCCCCATGCGGCACCGAGTGGAAGTACTAGATCTGGATCTCCTCAGAAATCCATCCCGGCATAGGGATAGTCATCTACTGCGATGATCTGTTCTCTCCACCATAAGAAGAACTCATCATCCCAGGTAGTTCGGGGTACCTCGCTGCCCCCCAGTCTCTTCATCATGTCTGCCCAACGGGCAATTCTTGGGTCCCGAGGGCTGCTGCTAGTTGAGATGACTTTGGGTCTCAAAGCTGGAACTCTCTCGAAGAAGAATGTAGTCAAAATGGTTCCATAGCCAAAGTGTTTTGTATGTGTTTTGCGAATCGAGGTCAGTTGTTGTTTCATGTTCAGTAGCAGGGCAGTGCACCAATCATACACATGAATTAAGCACTCTATAGCTATGCTCATGTGCGCCCTGGACGCCTGATGCAGTGAGGCAGATCCTGCCACTCTGCCGATGGTGAACAGGAGGATCTTCATGTGCAAGTCCCTGATATCTCTGATTGCAATCTGTGTGCCTACTTTTTTGGAATCTTCTATGCGATAGAGTTGGACATAGTCCTCCACGGTTAACCCTCCCAGGGGCTTTCCGTGCAAATCCACTGGGTCTCCCCTTCTGGAGAGTCCAGTGATGAAGTATATATCTTCCACCTCTATGCGTAGTGGCATTTGATCAATGATGAAACAATCCTGATCCGGTTCCCAATAATTTACCAGCATTTCAAGCAATCTCCCATTACTTTTCATATTGGGCATTTTGAAAAATTTGAATAATCCACAGTTTCGGAGGACATTTTGTGCTGAGCGGTCTTCCATGACCTCTTGGTCCACTGCACTATGCTCGCGTTCCCTCCATGAAATTGTCATCCTAAAGAAATTCATTAAAATTTGCATTAGAAACTCATTTTTAAAATTCGGACTTGCGCATACGCTAGTTTCGCTGTGCACAGTCGCGTGTACACGCGGCTTTCCTTCTTTGAACCCGCGTATGCGCAGGTACGCGTTTTTTAATAAGGGTTTCCAGGTAAAAATCCACTTAATTTTAAATTTTAAAACGGACAAAATGAATCAACAGGATGAATAAGGAGCCTACCTGAAGTTTCGCTGAATTCCGACGGTCGGTTGTTGCTGGTTTGACGAAACAAGTTTTTAGCTCCAGAGCTCTTTTTCCAAATCAGCTATGCAATAATGAACCATTTGAGAGGTAATTTGTGTATTTATGGCTAAAAAATTGAAAATTTTCGCAAAAAATTTCCTTATGCTTATTTTTCGATCTATCTTATGCTGTATAACTCGATTGTTTGGAAGTGCCCAGTTTGGTATATTTCAGGTACATTTTGACATTTTCGAGATTTTTCCCGGTTTTTGACCCATGTGTTCAGACTCTTCATGGCAGGTATATGATCTTCACTGGCATATAGGTTAGGGAATCACTTTCCATTGCATCTTGCATTCTAGCCTCCATGCTGATCACTTGCCTTAGGGTCGATCCCATCAGGTCATGAGTATTATACCATTTTCACTCGCCGATTTTTAAAATCATGACTTGATGGTAGAGCCTTCCTTTACATGGGCTTCCTAGTTAGTTCCTCGCTATCACGTGTCGCCCATGCTGCTTTTTATGTAGGCTCGGGAGTCCTCTTTAGTCCCGCCATGTCTTTCGTGTTGAAGCTTCATTCTTCTTCTTCATCACTTATCCTTTTTCGGGCTTATACCCTAGAGGCTCCCTGGTGTCGTTCAGTTGTATTACTGCATTGCATATTGGCTACTTGTTTATCCTGGCCTTTAGCCGGCTTCATTTGGACTCGATGTTTAAGCCAACTTTTGACCTTGACTTTCTATACAAGTTAACCGTTGCATGCACTTAGCTATCACGACTTGACACCTTTGTACCCATGGATGGAACGTTCCTCTGAGTATCACTGACCAGTTTTCGCCACCGTGCATTGAGCATAGGATTGTTCCAAACCCCGGAACTAGTGCATCTGCTTTTTTCGATACTCGTTCTATCCATTGTATCATAGCATTCTTTTATTCTTTTTCGGGCTTATTATGAAAAAGACAAAAAAATTAAATATAACAAAAAGAGCGGGAACGGGATGTATCTTCGTTATTTCGATGGCAGTACAGAGTCAGTTTGTCGCCCTTGAACAAAGCACATATACTTATATATATTTCCTTCATTTTGGGATGGTTCTAGTTTGACCTAGGTTCAGCCTTTACCATGTTTCACTTATCAGTTCTCCCCCGGTTGGTTATCTCTTCCAATCATATGGAGAGTTTGTTCTGCCTCCTGCATAACAGACTTATACAGTGTCACTTTTTACTGCCATGGTCATCACGAGTCATGCTTTTGTTCAAGGGAAGTCTAACCTGAGTCGGCCATTCTGCGGTGTCTCTTGACTCATTATTCAATCGGCCTTCCCGGTCTTGTCAGTATCATGTTCTATCACATCAGATGTTTTGGTCTTCTGCTCGTGCTGGTTTGAGAAGGTCCCCATTGACTTCTTGCCGGCGGGTTTGTCTCTTCTCGACTACGACACATTGCTCTGAGAGCAAACCTAGAGCCGCACCTTGGGCCTATTTCCATCATTGATAGGTGACCTCGTGCTCAGCATTTGATCATCATCATGGGTCTTTGACTGAGTGGTTTCCCCTGTGTTCGACGTCAGCACACATTATCACACTTGGGATTCGTGCAGTACCTGGATTTCCATTTGAGCCTATCGGTGGATTTCTCGCCTCTGTGTCAGCTTTCATTATTGGTTGGTTCAGAGGGTTTCTTCCGTGCGCTAGCTTCATCTTGTGCACGTCGGAAACGTACTTCGGTTTTGGTTCCATCACTCTCCTTCGTCCGATTCCTTCCAAATCTTGGCCTGCGGGTTACACTCGCGCTGGACTGATGTGGGATGCCTTAATGCCTTCCTTCCGGCAGATCTTTTCCCATCGACTCCGACTCATTGCTCTGGGAACAAGATCTAGAGTCTTTTTGTCAGTACCTTAGGGTTTGCAGTCATCAGTGGCAGACTCTTCGCTATCGACAGTGGGGATTCATTATTGCCTCCTGATTGGTAGATTCTTTCAAGTGTTCGACTTCAACTCATTCATTCACACTTGTCGGATTGTACTGGGGCACCTTGACACTCATTATCATTATCGGTGGGTTGTCTCGCGTTGGTTAACGGGAAACATCATTGCCCGGTAATCCAACGATTTCTCACATGGTCGACTTCAGCTCATTTATTCCCAGTGTGTAGAATTGTGCCGTTGTGATCGGTGAAGACCTCGGGTTGTATCAACATTTCTCGGTTCACTGTTGACAGTTCTCTCAGTTTCTACCAGTGTTGCCGTCCACCCTTATATGTTGCAGTTCAGCACAGCAGCATCTTATATGTTGATCCCCGAGTTGCGTGATTGTACCGTTTGATCCGCCTCTTATGATCCGGTACTTGGAGATTCAGTTACTTGATCAGATATCCAGTTGCACTATCTTTGCT